>PVKA01014160.1:32440-53193 GCA_004027165.1 Ctenomys sociabilis | reverse complement strand
TTCTATGAGAGGCAAGATCTGCACTATTGGTGGTGGGACAGGATATTATGTCGGCTTTTAGTGCTATGGTCATCCACTAGGTAAATAATTATTGAATCTGTGATATAATTCAGCTACATAAATACCTGTAAATATAATATCATGTATGCACCTTGTACAATACCAAAACATTATGAAAACAGTTTGCAATGTATTATTTTATCGACTCTGTATGGTTATGGTGTTTTGAAACTGTCTGATTGACATTTGTATTTCAATAAAATAAAAATAAATGGAAAGAAAAAAAAAACAAAAGGTGATGAAGAAATTTAACACGGAGTCAGGAAGAATTTCATGAAACATGACCTCAAAATTACACGTGTTTAATGAGATTAAATAAGCAGCCAATTCAACTACAGAAATCAAGAATATACACTTACAAAAACATCCTCAAGTTTTGATGAAATGTGAATAAGTGCTTGGGACAAAAGAATGAATGTTGGCATGTTACGTGGAGTGAAGTTGAGCAAAACTGGAAGAATGAGTAGAGAATGGCAGGAACACCCTGAAACACCGTGTTGAAGGACTCAAAAGCCCCCAAGACAGACAATATGTTGGTGTATAGTTTTATGAATGTGTCCAGCTGTCCCCTGCAAAGTCTCATGCTGTCATAGGTGGGGCTTTTCAGAGATAGCTGGATCTAGGGTGCGTGGTGCTGAGATTAAGTGTGAGATACTGGAATCAAGGGTGTGTGATTACAAATTAGTCCACTTATTGGTGTGTCAAGGTTCTGGGTCATACTAGGGGTGTTGGGTGTTGCTGTGGGTGAGAGTGCACAATTGGAACGTAAGGGAGAGAGAGAGGGCTGTTGCTTGGCCTTTCCTGCTTGCTGCTTCCTCCTTCTGCCTACTGCCCACCATGAACTGGTTCTCCTCTGTGATGGCCCTGTGCTGTGAAGCCAGCAAAATGTGAACTGAGCCTTTATGAACTATAAGCCAAATAAGGCTTTCCTCCTTTAACTTTGAGAATTGAGTATTTTGTCTCAGCAAAAAGTAACTAAGACATTAAGGACACAGGGAAAAGTTAGAGTAAAACTATTTGGTAAAATATATGTGGGATATTTATTTATTTATTTATTTTTAGGCTTTTGTTACTTACTGTCTTTAGTTTTCCATTTGATGCATAGAAGTGCATGCATTTGCCAGTAAGTTTTCTGTGGTTTCCATCAGCATGAACATGTTTCTAGATACTGTTTTCTTGTTTTTGCTTGTTTGCTTGTTTTTTTCATGTATTTGGTTGTTGCAGGGTCTCCCTGGGCAGTTTGGGCTCTGTGATCCTCCTGATTTCAGCCTCCCCAACGCTGGGATTACAGGGTGCGCCGCACCTGGACTCTGCGGCTGGCTCAGCCTGCCCTGGGGACGGGGCTGCCCCAGCATGTGGTGCCTGGGGTTGCCTGAGCTTGCCTGAGCAGGTGCTTTAGTCCGCTAAACTGTTTCGTCGGCCCATGGAGACTGTGTGCTGAGCAGCGCAGGAAGTGGCTTCACCCCACACTTTTGACAGAACGTTCTCCCTGCTTTCCTGTGAACAGCTTCTGACATCTGTCCATGTCCTGGGAAGGCAGTTATAGTCCTCCATACTTTGGGTGTTGCAGGAAGGAGAGTTATGTTTAATCTTAACATGCCCCTTGCCATTTATCTCCGTCCAATGATCTCAGTGGAGCCTTCAAAATGATACAGGGAGAAAAACTGATCTCGGGTGGGTGACCTCCAAATGATATAGGGAAAAATGATCTCTGGACCTGACCTGTACAAGTTCATGTTCTCTAAAACTGAAGAATGAATTTTAGGAACAAACGGAGGTTATGAGCAGAATAAATTTATTGAGGGAAAGAAAGAACCTGTCTGAGAGAGGGACAGCAGGGGCCCGAGTGGGTAGTCCCCCTTATGTGGGATATTTAATACAAGAATTTTGGGTGTTTCCAAGATTTAGTTATTTACAAATTATGCTGCTATAAATATGGATGCACATATATTGCTGTTGAATGATGTTTTCAATTTGTATGGAAAATGTCTGGATGGGAAATTGGGTTGGATGGAACCTCTAGTCCTAAGTTTCTGAGGACTCTCTGTACTGATTTCCACAATATTGTATCACTCTACACACCCACCGTCAATGAAGAAGGGTTCCTTTTCCCCCACAACCCCTCTAGTATTTGTTATCGATGCATTTATTTATTTATTTATTTGGCAGAACTGGAGATTGAACTCAGGCCCTTGCACTTGCCAGGGAAGCCCTTATTCCACTCAGCCATTTCCTCTGCCCCTGGTTGACTTCTTGATGATAAGCATTCTTCCTGGACTAAGGAAGGAGAAAAGAAAGAAGGAATGGAAAAATATATATACACACAAGATAGCTAAGGTCATTGTAGTACTAGTTTTTATTGGTTTGTTGAAAGAAAAACTTCATGCTCAATTTTTCTGCCCACTACTTTGAAGATAACAATACCTAATATAACAATCATGGCTGTGCTCCTATCATCTTGGTGTTCTGAAATTCTGTTGGTTTTTACTCTCCTTAAAATAACAATCCAAGTCAAAAAAACCTTTAATTGGTATAAAGGTAGTGCTCAATTTGGTCAAAACATTTGTTCTCATTAGAAATACAAAAAATTATCTTATTTTCAAGGGAATTTTTACACAGGAACAGAGGTCCTGCAAAACATGATTGAGGTTGTGCTCATAATCAAGGCATGTTTAACTGCAAAGAACAGTATAGTATTATCAAGCTGCAAAAGGCAAATAATATTTGGAAGAAGTTTTGTAAACGAACCCATTTATAACATTTCTGAATCCTACATGGCTCCAAAACAGAACAACCCAAGATAATCAGTTTAGGTGAAAGTCTGCAACCTTAATCACTTCTGCAGAACCTCTTCCATCATACAAGGGAACAGATTCATGCATTCTGAGAAGTAGGACATAGGGACAGTTGGGAAGCCATTATACTGTCTTTTTGGTTAAGGTATTCAACTTTTCATCCCCTCCTTTT
This sequence comes from Ctenomys sociabilis, assembly GCA_004027165.1. Taxonomy (NCBI): domain Eukaryota; kingdom Metazoa; phylum Chordata; class Mammalia; order Rodentia; family Ctenomyidae; genus Ctenomys; species Ctenomys sociabilis. Next base: position 50,166 of record PVKA01014160.1, on the reverse strand, counting down.
CCTTTGATAAGATATGAGACTTTATCTTAAGCTCTGTCTTAATCAACTCTCCACTAATTATTTTTGTTTATGTATCACTTTGTGTCTTTATCCATCAGTTCATCTAGTCATCATTTCTAGGTGCAAATAATGTTTCTCTACTATTTCTCCTGTTCAGATTTCTTTATAATTTCTTGAAAAAATATTTAAGAAGTAATTTTTATGTTATTATTTCAAATGATATGTAGACAACTTCATGTTTATTAAATGGGAAGTACTAAATCGATGACTGTCCCATTTTGTCAAGGTGAATGTATGAGTGACATTGGCCTAAGAGTGGTACAGGCAACATTGACTGTGCAGTTGGATAAATGAAAGTTCTATGACACGAACTCTTAGGCGTTTTCCCCAAATTAATGCAACCTGGAAGCAATGATACTGTGTCCCACCTCAGTCAGGTTATTAAGCATTCATTTAAGTTGTGGTTGACCAACTATGGCCAAAATTGTCAAATCTGATCCCCATTTTTGTGAGTAGATCTTCCTGAGAATACAGCCACATACATTATTTATATAACATTGAGGGCAACTTTCATGCTGTAACAGTTGAGTATTCATGACAGAATCCATATAGCAGGAAGAGAAGATAATATTCAGTATCTGTCCAGTTGACAGAGGAAGTTTGTCAGCCCCTGATCAAAGCCAATGAAACTACATTATTGAATATCAAGCAACAGGAAGTCTAACTAGGAGTGACTCAAATATTAAAAAAAAAATTATTATGGCATGAATATAACTGTAAAGTTTATTAATTATATGCCTTAAAAAGATCATCATTAATTCTACATCTTTACATTCACCTTTACCTGCCATGCTGAAATGCTGGCTCATAATATTGGACAAGTTAATATAATGAACAAATGAGTTTATTTTATTTAGGTATGTATTTATTTATATGTATTTTTAGAGAAGGGTCTACAGGGTGTTCAGGGTCTCACTACTAGATCAGTTTCATAGTGATTCTCCTGTTTACAGCCTCCCAAGTGCTGGGATTATAGGCTCACCACCACACCCAGTTTCCGTTGCAGTCTCAGCAGGCCCCAGAAGGGGGCCTGAAGGCCAGGTTGAGAAATTGAACCCATGGCCCCTAGGCCTGCTTACATGTGCTTTAATCCGCTGAGCTATTTGGCCAGCCCTTCAAATGAAAGAGTTTAAATAAAGCATTTTGCACAGTTATAGCACAGAGAAGTGCTATAACTTTCTTTCTATTCAAAGTGCCTGTTTACGCAGCTCATAGTAGAATTTTCAAGATAAGTTTGACACACGAAATTTACATTATAATTAACTATTTAACAAACAAACCTTCAAAAACTTTAACTTTTTGAAGGAAAGGCATAACTCTGCAATCTGAAGTTGTGCTGGCTTTCTGCATTCTTGTGTTCCAGCTCTGAGCAAGAGAATGAGGAGAACAAGCAGACTGATTCGTACGGAATGAAGCAAACCACGTGTTGGCAATGCAGTAATACAGTCCATTCTTTAGTTATGCTGTATGTAAGCCAAAGAAAGTAATTTTATGGAGCGTAAAAGACACTTGGATTGAAGATAGGCCTGTAACATTTAAGGTCTCATGGTATTTTGCCTTATGTTTCTTCCTTTCTGTGTTCTTAAACTCTGGTCTTTGCTTTCCAATTACCTCTTAAATCTGCATCTTCTCTGTCCTTCCAACCACAGTCTTCATCAGGAATATCAGCACCAGCACAGCACTCTTGCTGTCTCCTGGCTCTCTTACATTCACCTTCTCTAAGGGTGTTGGGGTAAACTGCAAAGGGAAAATGGGAACAGATGACTCTTCTATTTAAAACCACAAATCAGGAACATCTTCTGAGGATGATGAAGTAACTTACTATTCATTCCAACAAACAAATTATATATATATATATATATATATATATATATATATATATATATATATATTTGACCACTGGCTATGTAGAATTATAAACTTAGAAAGAGAAGGAATGCAAGAAGCAATGTCTGCACTGACCTCACCTTCCTGTGGGGAGAACTTTTCCTGCATGGCAGTTACAGTACAAGCACAATAGCAATCTGCCCAATGCAAAGGCAGATAAAAGCCCAGGCACATTGGATAGATTAGATTTCAAGGGATGAAGTATTAGGAGAAAGTTCCGTGAGAGAGGGCCTGAAAATCAGCCTGGGGAATCACTTTGTCTCCCAAGTGCTGGGCTATGGAGAAAAGACTCAAAATATATTCTTAAGGAAATTAATGAACTCAAAAACATATTCATAAAGAAAAGCTAGGCATATCCAGCAGGAAAGTGTAGAAACAATGTATGAAAAGTGAAGCCATGTGCATATGCTGAGCTGTGGAAGGCTCCAGTCAACAAATTTGGACATTGCCAGTCCTGTGGATAAGCCACTACTATTGTGGACTACTGGATTATATTGGAATATTTTGCTGAATTCACGCACCTACAATATTTGGATGGCAGTGGAATACCCATATCTGACAAAACTAAACAAAAAGGAGATATAAATGAAGGACCATTTTGTATCTGTATATGCAAAATAGTATAGATACATAGCTACCTTCTCTTAATTCATTGAAAAGAAAGATTTGTACTAATAGTGTTTGGACAGAATATCATGTCTGCATCTTGTGCTATGAATGACTACTACAAAAGTAACAATATGCGATGTCTTAATTGTTGTAACTTTCCTACTAACCTGTTTTGAAACTGTCTCATAATTTTTTTCTCAATTAAATTAATAAAAAAAAGAAAAGCTAGGTGCATAATTGGTAATGTTAAAAAAAATATATAGTAAAAGCCATCAGAACAAAAAAGGCCTATTACACATAGGTAAGTGATGAAATACTAAGTTATGACTGACTTTTTATTAGAAAATATAGAAATTACAAAACAATTGGAAAATACTTTTAATATACTAAAAGAGAGTAAAACACTCCATTTAGAGTCATAGATCCAATAACATTCTTCAAAACTTAGATCAAAATAAAAGAATTTTGGGTCAAAAAAAGTCTTGTCAGAAGACTCCAATTTTATGTGCTAGGCTAAGTTCTTCAGAAATGACACAGAAAATGAAGTACCACACACATTCCTAGAGAGGAATAGAATAATTATATATATGGTAAATATATCAATATATATAGATAGCTAAAAATCTTTCTTCTCTTTAAGTTTTTAAAAGACTATGTACTCTTAATGCAAAATATTTTTTTCTTTTATTTTAAAAGAAAATATATTCGGAAGTAAAATGTCAGCTGCACCAATACTAGATGAGAGATAGATATTTGATTTAGATTAATTATAATATTTTCAGGTTTCCATATTTTATGTGAAGTGAAACCCTCTCAATTTGATGCTTTGACCAATAGTTCTGAAAAAGTAATATACAGACATATTTAGAGAAGTGTAAGAAGAAGATGGAATGAAATACTGCAAAAATATTAGATTGACTCCAAACATGTAAGGAGTAGAGAAAAGCAAAACTTGTATGAGATAAATTGGAAAATAATTAGCAAGTTGGTACATTTAAACTTAATCCTATGCTACTACAAACTGAAGATATTGCTTGAATTATAATCAATAATATGCAATTATATTTAAAGAGATAATCCTATATAAAGACACGGGACACTGGTACTTCATTTAAGAAAATTATAGGGGCTGGCAAGATAGCTCAGAGTATTAAAGCACCTGCTTAGGCAAGCTTAGGCAAGTGCAAGGACCACGGTTCGATCCCTGGCACCACATACTGCACCAGCCCCCTCCCCAGGGTGGGCTGAGCCAGGCAGAGTCCAGGCAGGGTGGTACGTGCTTGTGGTCTCCGAGCTATGGAGCGAGACCCTGTGCCAGAATCTCAATATGGCATTCTCATTGCTACTGAGTTGACCACACTCTTCACTGTGAAAAAAATGTGTGTGTTACAAATCAAATAAATATTTAAGATATTGTATCATTAATTTATTATTTAATTTTAAAATTATTTTCCATTTTATATACATAATGTTGAGAGTTTTTTTTAAAGCTAACTTTATTGATTCCATGTTGTTGATTATAGTAATGCTTAGTTGTCCTTTCCAACTGGACTTGAAGAGTAGGCTTTGTGGCTTTTCTTTCTTATGCTCAGCACAGTCCTATGAGTTTTTATACATTTTTTTTTGTGTGAAAAAAAAAACAAATAATTACTAAGTGTGGTTCCCCAAGAGTTTTATATTGGGTGGAGAAAGACAATGAAAAGGTTGAGCAAACTTTATAACTTATTTTAATTTTACAGGTTACCCAGTGTGTGTGTGTGTGTGTGTGTGTGTGTGTGTGTGAACATTACTAGGTAAATGGTGATAGGGTCCGTTCAAAGCTCACATAGAGGTGGACTGTTATGTTTTAGATTGCAATAAATTTTTATAAATTGAAATTCTAAGGATGACAGCAATAATAAATTAAGAGGTTTCATATGTTTCTTAGGTAGAAAATTTTATGTAGAATATACCAAACCCCAAGCAATTCATGTATTTTACTTACTACTGTCTTATAATGAATATTTGATCACAGTATTCAATGATGGTTTCATCTAGTTATGCTAAAAGTGTTACCGATAAAGCAGAATTTTGATGATTCATTCTGCATCTTGAAAATATCTGTGCAATACACAGTGTTGAGATGTTTTCCCTCTATAGTAACCTTTCCCAGTTGTTTTCTATGGAAAATAACAATTTTGGTTTTATTTAAACTAGTGTAGAAACATGGCTTAAGAAGAAACCTCATAGCTCTTGTTCCTATTAGGCTTTCTCCAACATCTAGATGCCCCTATGAAGAAGAACTGCAACTACCACTATTAGGTAATAATCATTAAATAGGAAAATAAGATCATAAAGATAGCACAAACAAAAAAGCACATATATTACGTGTTCTAGGGTCCATGCTAAATACTATTACTATATGAAACAATAACGGTTGTACCAATACTTGATCTGATACTGAAGTCTACACAGATTTAAGAATTTCATTGGCTGGCCAGATAGCTCAGCTGACAAAAGTGTCTGCCTAGGCAGGCACAGAGTATGGTGGCACGTGCCTGTAATCCCAGTGCTTGGGAGGCTGAAAACAGGAGGATCACTATGAGTCCAATCTGTGTAGCAAGGCCCTGTTGACCCTGCACATTAAATAAATAAAAGAATTTCCAATATTCTAATGCGTTACCCTAAGAGTTACTATTATCTTCATTGTACAGATGAAGAGACTGAGAAATAGGGAGATTAAAGTAAATTGGCTGACTAGCATTTCATATACCTTACTGTCTTTTGACTCTGTTGATTTGTTATTGAATCTTATGGACCACCCTAAGTAATTGTTGGTGTAGATATTATTGTCTCCTTTGAAAGATAGTTAATCTGAAAATCAGAGACATAAATGACTTGCTTATGAAGAATACAGCTTGTACATTTTTACCTAATACTGTTTGGGTCAAAAGCCTATGTCTATCACTTAGACAAAAGGAAACAGAATAGAAATTTACATAAAGTAGTCAGCTACTTTATGTAATCATAAATTACCATCTTATTAGTTTACATTTACATGTAACAGAATAGCAAGATATTATAAATTAGTTTGAGTAAATTAGGATATTATTGTATTAGCATACATTAAAACTTAAATATAATTCTATACTAAAGTTTATTTAGCAACTTGAGTCATTAAAGAAACAAGTAGAGAAGATAACATGATTTTTTTATACAGAAAAGTAAAGATTCTACCAAACAAATGTTAGAAGTGATATGTTCAGTAATGTTGCAGGAACCAAGGTCAAAGTAAAGAAAAATCAGAAGTATTTCTATATACCAGTAAAAAAATTCTTGACACTGTGGTCAAAAACAATCCCATTCACAACAGCTATATTACAAAGCACATCAAAACTATGAACAAATTTCACCAAGAAAGGGAATTATATCTATAATAAACATTATAAATGACTGTAAAAGCCAAAGAAGAGAACACATAAAGATGAGAATAGATTCCATGTCCATAGATTGAAAGCATCTGTAAAGTTAAAATGTCTTTTCTGCTCAAAGTAGTTGTTCTTAAAATACCAATGACATTCTTCACAGACCTAAAAAGGTACTGCTACAATTTATAAGGAATCACATTAGATTTTGAGTGTGCAGGAGCAAAAGGAACCAAGCCAGAAGCATTATAATAGCTGACATCAAAATACATTAAAAAGCTATAGTAATAAATAATATCATGATATTAGCATTAAAACAGGTTACATGTAGACCCATGGAGATAGACATTTCACAGAAAAATCTTCTGTTGCTCTTTTGCAAGAACAGCAACAACATACAATAAAGACATCTCTTCAATAAATGATGCCAAGAAAACATATACAGAAAGATCAAAATTTCATCTTCCACCCTATTAAAAATCAAATAAAAATGGGCCAGTGGCTTAAATGTATGATCTGAAACTGTGAAATTGTTAGAAGAAAACATTGTAGACAGCTAAATTAGGTAGAAATATTATAGGCAGTCAAAAAGCTATAAGCCCTTGAAGAAGCTAGGCACATTCCTTAAAGGCTAAGCCTCAAGATAAAGATGGAATTACTACACCTATATGCCTCCTTCAGGGATAAGCAGCAATGACTGATATTCTAAATAGGCATCAGTCACTTGGGTGGGGAAGCAAAACTTCCTTGACCCATTCCTTCCTGGAAAAATTCTTGTTCTTTCATGTAAATCTATTATACAACTTGGTTCCCCATTGCATCAATATTACCTGTGTAACTTAGGCACACTTATTGGTTGTTCGTAATTTCGATCCACCTTACACCAATCTCTTGATTTTGCTCTATTAACCTTCCTTGGAGAAGTGGGATTGTGGGCAACCTACTTTCAAGATCCTTTCCTATCTCTCTTAGGCAATAGCTGTCTTTCTCTCTGTAAATATTTCCTAATCTTAGTCCTTGCTTTTCCTTGGAATTCATTCTTCAGTTTTGGTGAGCCTGAACTCGTGCATTGGACAACTAGCAGTTTGAGAGTTAGATTTCCCTTACACTATTAGGAGATCCTATATCATTCCTACAACAAAAATATAAGAGAAACACCTCAGGACACTGGTTTGGGCAGTTTTTGACAACAGAAGTTAGCAAAAGGTAATGAAAGCAGTATTTCATAAATATGATTGCACCAAACTCTTCACTCCACCATTTTTCTACTGCGCAGTCATTGTGGACTCTGCCTCCCTGATTTATAAGCCTCCTCAATAACTTCCTGGTATAATTATTCATATTCTTAAATGTTTCTTTTCCTCTAGAAAAGAATCAGAAATCCCACAACTGATGGTGTATACCATGCCCAAAGCTTCTGTACAGTGAAAGGAACACTCAATGCAGCCAAGGTGATGGGAAAGCAACCTACACAGTGAAAAAATAGACTTGCAAATTACTCACCAAAAAAATGATTAATGCACAAGATGCATAAGGTATTCAAAGAAGAAATACCCACAAAAGCAAAAAAAAAAATCATCTGGGTAAATTATCTAGAGTCAACTCTTTAAAGAAGATAAATGTAGAAAGAATGGCTAACGTCAAGAACTCAGCCAATAACAAATGCTGGAGAGGCCGTGGGAAAAAAGGAACCCCTCTGCACTGAGGGTGGGAACGCCGACTGGTGCACCCACTGGAAATCAGTGTGGAGATTCCTCCAAAAGCTAGAACTGGAGGTCCCACTCCAGCCAGCTATTCCTCTCCTGAGTATTTTTACAGGAGAACTCAAAACCTCATACCTCGTACCACACCATATATGTGCTCCCTGTTTATAGCAGCACAGTCTGTGATAGCTAAATCCTGGAGACAACCTGGGTATATCCATCAATATAGAATGGATAAAGAAAATACAGTATTTTTACACAATAGAGCATTATTCAGCTATAAATCAGGATAAATTGAGTCTTTTGTAGGTAATGGATGCAACTAGAGAACATACTCTTTAAGTGAAATGAATCAGACCCACATGTGTATATACTATGTTGTTTCCTTAGTGTGAGAAGCTGAAAGAGAAAAATGGAATCTGAAGAGTACAATGGATTCTGTGAAAGGGACTGAACTCATTCAGACGGGAAGAGTTCTTGAACTGAGGAGAAGGACAGGAGAGGGAGTGGGCGAAACGGATTTATCTATGTATGTAAGCAGGCTGGTGTGGACAACTGTACTATGGATTTCTGCTCACCTATGGAAAGGAGAAGATAATGCTTAATTTTTTTTTTTTGCCTTTTTAATTGTACTTTTTCTTTTTTTAACTTCTTACACATTTCTTTCTTTTTTTCTTTCTTCAATTTTATATGCTTATATCTGGTCATACGAATAACTGGTTGGAAGACAACACTATTACAAAAAATGCTGCGAAATTTGTATTACTTGTTAAGTGAAATTCTGTATCACTTTCAATTTTCTTCTGTTTTAAGTCTAATTTGCACTCTTTAAAATTTTATTTTAAAAGAAGGTATATGTGACCCGTAATTAGGATAGGCCAATTGGACTGGCATAAGAAATGCCTAGCACATCAGTAAAGCGAGTTTTTTTGTATGCACCTGTGGATGAGGGAGATGTAGGCTAGCAAAGTGAGAAGGATGAGCTCTCCCCACTGCCCAAGATGTGTCTGGCACAGTACACAGACATGTAACATGGATGGAATAAAAACGGAAGGATGGCAGCGTGTACCTCCTACAGCTAGTACAGCTTGTACCTATTTTGGGTGCTTCTGTTATGCTGAAGAAGTGCAGCCTTTGCTGCCATTGTACATGAATGCTGGCTCCACGTCTCAGTGCCATCAGCCGTCCAATGCGGGGTCACACTGCTGAGTGTGCAGTGAGCGTGCAGGCCTTTGCACGTGGGCTGCGTCTACCCCCTTGCTCTCTCTTCATCTGCGGCTTCCGTCTTCTCGATCTGAGCAGCTGCTGCACTCCCCATCTTTCCCCTGTGCCTCCAGGTGGACTCTTGCTCCCTGACTTATAAGCCTCCCCAGTAATTCCCTAGAGTCAGTAACTCCCAGGTATAACTATTCATATTTTTAAATTGATTCTTTTCCTCTAGATAACCCTAATACAAATACAAATGGCCAATAATCATACCAGAATGTGTCCAACACCTCTAATCTTTAGGAATGTGCAAATCAAAACTACAATGAGATACTTTCATCCATGTTAGAATAGGTTTTATAAGAAAGGCAACAGTTAACAAATACTAACAAGGGTGCAAAGAAAGGGGTACTCTGTACACCACTGTGAAAATTCAAATTATCATGTACATTATGGAAAATAATATGGCAGTTCTTCAAATATTTAGAAATGGAAGTGTCATATGACCCCAAATCCCACAACTGATTATATACCTAAAGGAAGTAAATTTCTATGAGAAAGAGACACATATAATAGCACATTTACTCCTGCAGTATTCTTAATAGCAAAGACAGTGAATCAGTGATATTTCATAAGAGAATGAAAAGATAAAGGAAGGGGCCAGGGAGATAGCTCAGTAGGGCAAGCACTTGCCTTGCAAGTGCAAGGGCCTGAGTTCAACACCTGGTCCAAACAAAAAAAAAAAAAAAAAAAAAAAAAAAAAAAGAAAGAAAAAGAAAAAAGAAAAGATAAGGAAAATGTGACATATATATCCAGTGAAATATTATTCAACCATTAAAATGATGGATTTCTGTTACCAGCAGCAACATGGATGGGCTTGTGGGACACTTTCCATAGGCCAGGTACAGAAAACCAAATATCACTATCTGTTCTCAGTTATATGAGGGAGCTAAGAAGCTGGTCTCATAGAAGTAGAAAGTAGGATACTGATTATTAGAGTCTGTGATGTGAGAAAGTGAGACAGGGAGAAGGAGATGGAGACTGGCTGGTTAGTAAGTATACCTGTCAAGTTGGATAGCTTCTAATAGTCTATGACATAGTGGGACAGGTATGGTATGCAACTGTTAATTGGATATTAAATTACTTATAAAGAAGATTTTGAATGTTTCCACCACAGTGATAAATTTGAACTGGATGAAGAATAAATTGGAAGGAAATTTCCATATCTGATAATTACCCTGTATCATATGAATATACAATCATTGTGTCAATTAAAATGTAAAATATGTATTTAAAAATAAGTAGAAACGAGTATTTGGATTTTACTGGTTGATTTTATACAGGTCTGTGGGATTCCTATATAAATGTATTTCCCTTTATATCTGAAATAATAGAAAGGTATATGCTTGTGTGCAATTTCTAGGTTTATACTTGAAAATTACTTTAAAAATTAATATATAAAAAATTTGAAGTGGTTAAGTTTATTTAAAACAAAACAACATTTCTCTCAGCAATAGTGACTGCCCAGAGAAAAACATCCTACAATTACTCAATGAAAACTTTTGCCCTTTAAACAGAATTATATTCTGCAAAATTTTAGAATCAGTCAGAATCAAGTAACAACTTTAGATACAAATTTGAAAGATCATTTTCAGATATTGAGCACTTATAGGCTTGGCTTTGCCAAATGTATCCTCAATTGGAAGTCTGATTCTTTTGATAAACTCATGAAGCTGATTTTTATGGGTCATTTATTGACATCTAGTCCCATGATTTCTGTTCCTCTATGAAATTCAGTGATATTAAAAATCTGTAATCTTTGTTCCGTGGCTTCAGTGTGTTTTATTTTCAAACTTATAGTCTCAATCATAACTGTAATGAGGAATGAAAATTATAAAACCAATTTTCTGTTGCAGTTATTTTTCATCAAAAACAAACAGAAGTCTACTTAAACTGAAAAGTTAATGAGTTGCATTTTAAAATGATGCTGGATATTTAATAAATGTTTCTCATAAAATACAATGTCTGAAATGTGAAATGATTTTAGGGTTCTAACTACATTTCACCCAATCTCTGAGAGTAAAAGCTTGATCAAAACTATAGGAAGGAGAGGCCCAGGTGGTAGAGAGAGAGGGAGGAGAATTACAGAGGACAGGAGGAGGCCAGCTCTTGACCTGCCCTTCCCCCACTGCTGTGAGCCCCGGTCAGGGCGAAATAAAACTGACACTAGCTGTTCATCATGCTTTAAGACTAGAATGTAAAATGAAAACCATTACTACCGCTCAGGATGCAAGGAATGTATGAGAAAGGATTAAATCAATTGAAGATGTTATCTCAATGGGAGAAGGGATTCTAATTAAATTGAAGTCTTTTCAAAAAAACACTGTCTGTTTCAAAAGACTGATAGAGACATATATCTGATGGGTCAACTTGGTCTTTTTAAGGCCCTGCCCTGGCTTCTTTTCTGTTTATGCTCATGATTAGAGGGATAAACAGCCCACAAGAGCTTGCTATCTGCCAAATCCAACCATACAGACCTCAAAATCACTTTTAGGTTTGCAGATAATTCTCATATCAAGTAAGTTGATACTAGACACCAAGAGTTAGTAGGGTCAGACTAAGGTCAAACCCACTGGATTAATGAAAGCATTTCCAGGCCCTACTATGTCCAGAGTCTGCTGGAATCCATGTTCACCTACAAATACATGCATGCTCACTGTCCTGGGGAATTGACAGCATGGTATGCCAGCAAGGGAAAAAGACAACAATGAGAGAAAGAGCATAATTTATAGTTCAAAAGTGGGGTAGTGTGGTGGATACATTTTGCAGATAGAGTAGTTTTTGCCTTACATGCATGACTTTGGGTGATTCTTTTAAACCAAAACTTCAGTATTTATGTCAGTGATATGAAAAGATTATCGAGAGTCGAGAAGATAAACATCACTTTCCTATGACAGAGCCCAGTATGCTAAACATTAACATATAAGATGAGTGACACAATGCAAATGGTGCCTCTCTGCCAAGCAAAAATAATTCTATTAAGAACAATGACTCTGTGGGGTCTGTGATCAAACAAGGAAGCTCAGTGCTCAGGAATCAGGAATGAGCGGGCTCCAAAGGTACAACAGGGGTGAGTGACACTAAAACGTGACAGGTTCAAGGGGCACCCAGAGAACCACACTGGCACTCAAAGGTGCAGACAGTTGTACTTTTGTCCTGGGAGCAGGCGGGAAGTGTAACATATTTGTTCACATTCTCTCCGTGACTCACCTATGAATCTCAGTGCTTAGGATGACTACGGAGTTGATGCCAGCTTTGCCTCATCAAAAATGCCAGATGTAATGTGATTTTAATGACTTCCATTGTGTGAGAAGCTTCCTTGTTAAGGTCTAGCATTTTATTGTACATTTCACCTGATCCAAGTATACTATTAAGGATTAATTGTTCATTGACTGAAGAAAAATGAATCACCCAATTACTAGTATGAACTTTGGGTCTGAGTGTAAAAGTTTATTGAGCCTCAGAAGGACTTGCACAGGGCTGGGGAGATAGGTAAGCACCTGCTTGGCAAGCACAAATATCTGGGTTCAATCCCCAGAACTGCATACTGTGCTGGCCCCAGAACCTGGGGCCATGTGGCCCCGAAACCAGGAATGGTGGTGCACACCTGTAATCCCATTACTGGTGAGGCTGAGACAGGAGGATCACTGTGAGTCTGAGCTGCATAGTGAGACTCTGTATTAAAACAAAACAAAACAAAACAAAACGAAACAAAACAATGCTGGCATAGATATAATGGGAGTCTCCAGTTAAATGTCTTTATTTTTATCTGGTAATAATGGTAACAAAACACTTATTTCTATCCACAAAATGAAGTATAATTTTTACTAGTTGTCTTTAAAAAAAAAGGTCTACACTGAGTAATTTAGTGAGTGACATAATGTTGTTTACGTGAATCAAGGTCAGATAATAGGTGTCCTTATTTAAGACAGAATTAAGTTGAATATAAAGAAGCACCCAAATATAATGGCACAATCACATAAAAGGCCCATCATTCTCACATAATAGGGAGATGAAGAGAGAGTCAAGCAGTGTTTTCTTCTTTCCGTTTCATTGACCCAGGTGGGTGATGTTTGTCTGTTGTAAGGCTGAGATAGCCATGTGTGCTGTATTTGCGTTCTAGGAAAGGAGAAAGGAAAAGACAAAGGCCAAAAACATCTGTGACATCTGGATTAGTCCATTTTTAGACAAATAAAGAAGGCAAAGATTGTACAAAAATATGCATATCAGACATCCTTTTCTTTTATTTTTTATTCTTACAGCCAGTCGTTGTGTCCAAGAACCATTATATTCTTTAAGTGGGCAAGTGGCTTCTAGAAACAAAATCAGTCTATTTAAGAAGAGAAAGACAATGATTACAGCCTGATCAATCTGGTTGATACAATAGGTGTCCTTTGATTGGTTTCCTGACTAGGCTTTAATTTGTTGGGAAGGGGAAGTCTATAAGGTAGGCCATTGGCTGGTAACAGTGAATTCTCCAAGACTTCATTTATAAAACTTTGGTTCCCACTGTGACACTTTCGAGAGGTGGTGGTAAGTTTAAGAGTTAGAGCCCGCTGGGTAATGGAGGACGTTGCTTTCAGCAGGAAGTTGATGTCATTCTTATGGATCCTCAGTTAGTCCCCATGTGTACTGCATCAGAAAACCACGAATTCTCCTTCTCTGGTCTCTGGCTTCTTTTCTTTTTTTTTTCCAGAACCAGGGATTTGAATTCAGACCCTTGCACTTGCCAGGCAAGCACTTATTCTACTGAGCCATCTCCCAGCCCCTTAGTCTCTTTGGCTTCTTGCTTCATCATGTAATCTCTTTTGCTGTGCTCCCCTATTGACACCATATGCTATTTCTCTATAGAAGTCAAACCTGTGGGGCTGCTCAACCTTACCTTTCCAAACTTCAAACTACTTTTTAAATAAGGTATCCAGCCTCAGGCACTTTATCACCCCAACATATAATGTATTATACCGTGGGCATAATATGTCAGAATACCCTGTAGAACTCTGGACAAATGAATATCAAAGGAAGTGAAAACAATGTCATTGTAGAAGTGGAGAAAACCTTATTGGGGTTGGAAAACTTCTAACTGTAAGTCTCTCAGGTTTCAATAGCCTTCTTATTGGCATGAAGCATGTTTTCTGCTTTCAGAGTAAATCTTTCCCAATTTTAACAGTGTGGTTCTATGGTACATACACCAGGGACAAGGAGTCTGCATGACATAAAGCATTATATTTTTATATATTCTTTTCAATATCATCTCTGGCATAGAATACCTAATTCCAACTAACTATCTGTGATACAGGGCAGGTTTCTCAACTTTGTCTTAGTGTTCCCATCTATCAAATGGTACCAAGGCCTTTGTTTATAGAGGTGTTCTGTAGATTAGAGTTAATGTATTTATTGTATTAGGACTAGTCCCATCATGGAGCAGATGCTAAATAGATGTTAAGTATTAGTGATTATTTACAACCAACTTTATTTTTTATTTCAAAGATGTGATTTATAGCTTTTTGAGCATTTATAATTGGGGAGAGACATAGTATGAAAATGATTGAGAATAATTTTAAGGCAGTCATTGTGTAATTACAGGATTGGGCAATGCCTTAGTCATTTTATCCTTGGGTAAACACAAGAGGTTTACCTTGGCTCTTAGTGTCAGAAATCCCAATCCTTGCATAGTCAGCCAGCTCCAAGAAAGAATGGCATGATGCAAAGAATAGGTGGAGAAATAGGGCTTGGATGACAGCAGCCAGGACGCAGAGGATCCAGGGTTCCACTCCCAGCAACCCACGTCTTTCAGCCAGCATCCCCCTCCTGACAGAACACTCAGCCCCTGAACTCACTGATAGATGAGCCTACTATAATTACAGTGCATCCTTGGTTCAACCCCCTTCCTAAAACCCTGCATCTAACTGCACGAGGTGTTTGTGGATGCACTGCATGTCTAAAAAATAATAAGTAGCAACCGTATAGCTACTTTTGGTCTCTGCATTATTATTGATCTTGTTCAATGAACATAAAACTCTTGAAGACTGGGCACTGAATGATGTGTATATGTAGATCCCAGTTTAGGTGTCATGCGTGTGATAGACCGTACAAAAGTTACTGATAATTATTGCAGGAAATTAAACTATTAAAAGATCATTATCAACTGGTATAATCTGAAGAAAAACATGAATTTAAAAAGCTCTGATTGGGAAGGAATTAAAAGAATTCATTTGGCAGAAATGAAAAGAAAAAATCATTCTGGCAGGGATGATTAAGAAGGGTATGAAAGTATGTCACGCTCAAAGTGACAATGGCAGGCTGGGCATACTGGTCTATGATTATAATTCCTGCACTCTCAGAGGCTGAGGCAGGAGGATGGTAAATTCCATCCTAGCCTGGGCAATTTACCAATTTAGTGTGACTTGGTTTCAAAGAAGGGGGAAATGTCCTAGGGATGTAGCATAGTGTGAAGGTCCAGGTTCAAACCCTGTTTAAAAAAGACAGTGTCAGCAACATGCAAACTGTCCATAATGCATGCTGGCAGATTGGCCCCTTGAACCTTGAGGGTGATGATGACACAAAGGCACTAGTTTTGCCAGCTGGTTTAAGATTTTAAATATCCTCGCACAGTTTGGGACTTCACATTTGATCCAAGAGACAGTAAAACAATTGCAGATTTCCTTACAGAAAAATATCACAAGACTATTGTATTTTAGGAAGATTAAGCACTAAAATGCACAATTAACAAAGTTCGAAAATGAAAAACTAGCGGTAAAAAGACCAACTAGCGGATGATTAAAGTTCAGAGGGGAGGCCTTAGGGAGGGCAGCCTCTCTTCAAAGGACCGAGATTAGAAGTGCAGTCTCAATTTCTTTCTGAGGCCATACTGGCAGCTTCAAAAGGCACCCTGGTCTCCTCTTAAATTCCCTAAGGAATTCTAAACATTTTTCTAAACACTCAAAATCACTTAAGAAAGGCGTACTCCTTCTAAGTACAGAAAAATAAATTGCAAAGAAGAAAAAATTGTTTGTTAATATACAGAGATTTAAATATCTACCTTTTAAAAAGTTATAATTGGTTTTCCTTTTTCTGGTATCATATTGTTTGAACTTTACAGAATGGCAAATTTTATGTTCTGAAAATTCTTGAAAGAGCCTTTTACCCTTCATTGCACAAGGTAGTCAGTCTTCCCTGTTTGAAGTAGTGCCATGAAGTTTTTCTACTTTCAACATTACTGATAGTGATGATTTTAATGGATAAGGTGCTCTAACGCTTTGCAATAAATAAATCAATAAATAAATGATTGTATGGGTGGTAATGTGGGAAGCCACACTCTATTTATTGGTTATATAGCAATGAAATAGGCATGACCCCAGCAGTCATGGGATTCATTGTCTAGCCTCTTAGATAAATGAAATCAGGAAAACAAGTAAACAAATAAGAAATTCTGCTGAGTTAGAAGGAACTGAACAATACCCTTATGGGAATGCAGATACCTCTGAGGAAGTGATATTTAAGAGGAAGCTGAAAATAAGGTAGAGTTACCCTTAGAGAGGATATGAAAGAAGATTTTAGTAGAAGAAACACTGTATCCAAAAGTCTGAAGTTTTTATGTCTCTCAAGGCACACTTCAGTATGTTGATTGAAGAAAAAGATTGACTGTCTAAAGACAGGTAGGCAGATAGGATTTACAAAGGCACAGATAGAATTAAAGTCAATCAAATGAGGGTGAAGCACTCTAATTTAACGACAGCAAGGAATGATTATTGTTGCTTTGTGGGGAGGGGAAGGAGTTGACGAAGTGACCGTAATCCAGAACAAGTGACATTGGTTGTCGTTGTCCAGAAGTGGCTAACAAGAAGAACTTATGCTTTATTAGTAGAAAGCATCACTGTGAAGAGCAGCTGAAGAATCGAATCCTGGGTTATGGTTTGGATCTAGAGTGTCTCCCCAAATCCTCATGCATTCCGAGCTGGGGCTTTCGGAAGGAGACCGCATCATGGATTCAGAGCTGCCTTTCTGTCAGAAGGCCGGTCCTGCTCGGACGAGGCAGGTAACTGAAGGTGTGAACTCGGAAGGTGCACCTCCTTTCCCAGCTTCCCCTTCTGGTTGCTTCCTGGCTGCTCTGATATGAGCAGTCGTCCTTCGCCCAAGCCCCTTTCCCATGCCATTACCTGCCTTGGAATCAGCCAGCCATGGACCTAAAATCGGAACCGAAACAAGCCTTTCCTTCTTGAAGTTAAGTGACTGAGACACCCTGCAACCTTGGTCTCTTATCACAACCTGGCATCCTGTTTCTGCCTCTTCTTCCCAAAATCCCGCTGGAAGTCTGAAGGCAGGGACCTCAGTTAATGCAGTGCACCCTGGTGCCCATCACGGAGTGGAGAACAATGGGCAGCACCTGGAGCCAACGAGGGCTTTGCTGGTAGGGCTGAACATTCCAAAGAACGCTTAGAAGTTCTCACAGAATCAGGCATTTGGTTGCATACTTTTCAAAACTGAGCAGAAAGGAAGAGTCAAATAGTATTTGATGGAGTTTGGTAATTAAATCTGTATTCTTAGTTAATACTTTGGGACCGACCAAATAGCTCAGAGGATTATAGTGCATGCTTAGGCAAATGCAGGGGCTGGGAGTTCTATCCCCAAGCCCACCATGCCAGCCCCTCCCCCAGGGCCAGCTGAGGTGGTGACTGAGACCTAGTGTGTGGTATGCGCCTGCAATCCCAGCACTTGGGAGGCTGAAAACAGGAGGATCACTATGAGTCCGTTCTATGCAGTAAGACCCTGTAGACCTGTAGGCCCTGTCCTAAAATGC
>PVKA01014160.1:0-32340 GCA_004027165.1 Ctenomys sociabilis | reverse complement strand
ATAAATCAATACATTTCAAACTGTTTTCATAATGTTTTGGTATCATACAAGGTGCATACATGATATTATATTTACAGATATTATTTTAGCAGATGTCTCTTATCAGTAAATTAAGAGAGTGTAGCTGTTTACTTATCTTATTTTTTATACTTGAATTATATCACAGATTCAATAATTAATACTTTCTACCTTGTTATTTTCCTAGTGGTTGTCCATCGTACTAGAAGCCGACATAATATCCTGTCCAACCACCATTAGTGCACATCTTGCCTCTCATAGAATTATGTAGAAGCACGGCGTATCTATCCCAACTGTACTATCCATACACACACATCATGATTCTTCCTTTGCATACTCTTCCTTTGTCTAGATCTGTGAAAGATGGGCACTTCATTGTCATTCAACCAATTTAGGTTTTGAACTCGGTGATGCAATCCAACACAGTCCAGCATTCCACAACAATAGTGAGTTATCTGAAGAAGTTGTCGACTGTAGCCATTTACAGTTCAACTTATTGTTATGGTCCCGTATTGTATACCTCATTTTTATACTTCTTTGCTGGATGGTTAAGACCGAGATAGAGCAAGACCTACATACCAAAACATGTAGTTTTTGTTTTTGATGAGGTCAGTGAAGTCTCCTCAGGGTTTACCTTGTAATCCTGTATGTTATTCTGTAGATCCTTTGTCTGTGTTCATGTTTGCTTCTTAAAACTTCAGGGATAGTATATGTGAAGATTCTGTTTCTGGCAATGGAAGAATAGCTTCTATCAGATCAGCTATCGCGTGGTGAATAACCTTAAACTATTAAAAAGCTATCAAAACAATTATTTAAGAGCAACAGAGAGCAACCAGGTAGGAACTGAAGAAAGATGGACCCCTGAAAGGAGGAAACAACACTCTATGTTTCCTATTTTACCGCACTAGGTGAATGACTTTAGTCAGAAGAAGCATGTTCTGGCTAATTTTTAGATAACTGAGGATTTACAGGTTTGATGAACCAGAACTGTGACAGTAGCTGGAATATGAGGGAAGTAATCTTGGAAGTGAAAGAAACAGAGCTATGGGCTACAAAATCTTTTATGTAGATTGTTATTTCTCTCTCTCTCTTTCTTTCTCTTTCTCTCTTTTTCTTTCTTTCTTTTTTCTCTCTCTCTCTCTTTCTTTCTTTCTTTCTTTCTTTCTTTCTTTCTTTCTTTCTTTCTTCTCTCTCTCTCTCTCTTTTTTCAGAACTGGGGATTAAACTCAGGCCCTTGTGCTTGACAGGCAAGCACTTATTCTACTGAGCCATCTCCCCGACCCTTTGTGTAGAGTTTTGCCTAAATTTCTGGATGACCCCCTAAATTATTTCTGGGTCATACCCCAAACAACCCTACTAAAGCTATACTAATTGACTAGAGATATTAGCTGCTGCCCATCTCAGGGAAAATGACTTGGAGTCCATAGACTTTAGCAGTCTATCAAAATAAACAGAATATAGAGAAGATAGTTAAAAAGGGAAGAAGGCCAAACCCCCCAGAATAGGGTGAAGTTTTGTTCCTTATGGCAAGTGTAGAAGGAAATACCCAGGAGGAAGGAGAACCATATACCCAGTAGGTGTTTGAAATTTCTCCTTTATGGAAGGGTTAAGCCATTCTTTCCTTTTTAAGCCATGTCCACCCAGATACCCCGCTTTAGTTAAATTAAAATCAATTGTATAGATACTTTAATACATCTTATAAAATTCCTTCACAGGAGCACCCACATTACTGTGTGACTCAGTAAGTGAGGGAAGGTGTGTGATGCTGTCAAATATCTGCTGGCATCCTTCCATACTCCAGCTGTAGTCAAAGAGCACTCCAGGGCTTTCTTCACTGAAGATCCCATGGGATGGAAATTCTCACGACTGTGGTTCAATCCAATCAAGTTGGCACATCAAATGCTATCACACCATTTACACTCTATAATGACATAAGGTCAATGCATAGGAAGATATAATTGTGTTTGTGTATGTCTAGCAAGAAAGTCCCAAGATACAATGAGTGAAAATGTACACAAGTAAAAGGAAATATAGCTAATTTTACAATGAATGTTAGAGATTTTGATACTCTGCTCTTAATAGTAGACAGAACAATTAGCCACAAAATAGTAAATATACAACAGATAGGCAAAGTGGTAACCTTGACGTAGTTGATACTTATACAGTTACACTAAATAGTCTACAGTAAATTGAAGACCAAAATAAATGTTTTTATTCCTAGCATTACCGTTCAACCTTATAGGATTCCTCACCAATAAAAGATGTCAGGGAAAGAAAACAAGGGATACAATTATTTGCAAACAAAGAAATAAAAATATTTGTATTTACAAGTGCATTAATCACTTACTTAAGGAAAATCTAAGGAATTGAAACATGAGTAAATTTAGGAAGATTGCAAGATAAAAGGTCAATATACAAAGATTATCATTTTTATAATTAGCAGAAATTTGAAAACGAAATCGAAAAATACTCATTGAAGAAACCTGAAAACAAGTAGGAGTAGCTGTTATGTTTTTAAACATAGTGAACTGCTAGCCAAAACTGGTCAGAACAGTCAAAAAGGTCAGTTTATATTGGTTACAGGAATAATCCAACAGGAAGAAATAACAATTATAAACATATATATATATATATATATATATATATATATATATATATATGGAACAAAGATGCATTAAACTTCATAAAACAAACACTACTGGACATATAAGATCAGATAACCACCAATAATTTATAGTATAGGGTACCAGTATTCTGTTATTACAAATAGATCAACTAGACAAAAAATTAACAAAGGAATATCAAACTTGAATCAAACCTGGCAAAAAATGGACTTAGTAGACATCAAAGTATGCTCCACCTCATAATAAAATAAATATTTTTCTCAACAACACAGAAAATTTTGAAAAATAGACCACATACTAGCCAATAAGGAATGCTTAAGTAAATGTCAAATTATTGAAATGATGCGATGCATAGTACAATGAAGTTAAAAATCAATTGCAAAGGAATCCACAGAAATTGTACAAACACATGGAAACTGTATAATACACTCTTAAATAATGAATGGCTCACAGAAGAAATCAAGGAAGAAATAAGACAGTTCCTAGAGTTAAAGGATAATGCTGACTGGAGAGATAGCTCAGTGGCATAAGTGCTTGCCTGGCAAGTACAAGATCCTGAGTTTGATCCCCAGTACAACAACAAAAACAAAATGATAATGTCAGTGTAATATACTAGAACTTATAGGATACAAAGAAAGCAGTCTTAACAGGGAAGACTGTAAATGGGAGCATCTACATCAGAAAAATAAAGTGAGCCCAAATAATTTGACTCAAGGTCCTATAGAAGCAAGAGCAATTCAAATCTGTAGCTAGTGTATTAGTCAGTGATTAGAGAAATAGATTTAATGCAAGACACAGATACATAAGAATTTATAAAGTTGGCTTCTAGTGGCCACCCACAGGGTCAGGAGTGGAAGAGTACAAGAAGTCTATGCATTGGAGATTCGTAGTGCCCTGTTTGAGTCCATACAGGAGGCCAAAGGAGCTCAGTGGGGTCTGAACGGTTTGTGCTGGAGTCTGTGCTAGAAGCCAGGAGATGACACGCCCAAGGTGAAGGTGCAGACTGGAGCTCCTCAAACCAAGCCGAAGCAGGCCTTCCGGGATGATAAACTTGCTGTGTTGACTGAAGGAACTAAATTGGCTCAGCATAGCTCTGGGCATGGAAGACCCACCTGAGGGAAGGTTGCTTACAGAACGGTATAAAAAGGATTCAGTGAAGGAAGGCTTGTACACCGTCTCTTTGAAAATATTTCATTTGTGGGTTTGTTGTGTTAAATGTTTTCATTCTCATGCTAGTTTTATAAAGTTACTATTTTCTTGGGGAGATGGGGCAAGGAAAGGCAAAGGAGGGCAGAAAAAACAGACAGAAACATACCAGGAGCGATCAGCACTTCCACAGGCTGGGACATTTCCTGGACATTTGTCAGGTGTCTTCTTCCCTTTGTTTTGCAGGTGACTGCTTTACAGTCACAACCGGATCCCTAAAAATCAAATTAAAAGTGTTGCGATTGGAGACTAAAATTGAAAACAACATTAATTATTGGTTGTTCTGGTTTCTGACAATAGTATCCTTTGGGTCTGAGATGTGTAAAGATGCATATAACAAATCTGACACCTAGCAAATTCTATTGGTATTTCTTGTTGGAACTAAAGAAATGCAGACAAGGTTTTATTATTTAATTGGTCAGGTTTTTTGCTTAAAAATGATTACCATGTTATAGATCATAACGAAACATTTATAAAAATAGTCAAAATGTAAAAATGATGTAAAAAGGGAGATGTACATTGGAGGTAAGTGGAACATTTGCATATTAAGAAAAATAGCTTTTATTTATCTCAGGCTATGCTACTTTTAGCCATTGTATTGTAAGAATCATTTTTATTCTAGCCAATTTATATTACTTTTGACCATGGTAGACCAATCTGATTTTGTTTTAACTGGGTCACAAGGAAGTTATAATGTTCATTTCTGTTTTAACAGAATAAAGTCAAGGCCAAAGGTTTTCGGGCACTGGTTAGAACAACTATAGGAGTGGAGGCGTGATGAGTTTCTGCCTTCTTCTTTACCCCCCACATGCAAAGTGCTTAGCCCCCAGCTTTGCCTCAGGCCAAAGCCATGAGGCCGTAGCCCGAAGTGCCTGCCAAATCCGGGAAGACCTCTGCGGTCAGAGTTTCTCAGGCAAAAACAGCAGAGAACAAATGCTTTTAACTTGATAGCTGCCTTTTGAAAGCTTGGAGCAAGAATATGAAAGAATTGAAATTATGCTTATAAGACCATTTCTCCTCTCTTGACATTTGTGTATGCAGCAAACACTAAATATTGTATTGCCTAGCAGGAAGTCAAATACAAATAAATGCCCGGTGTGTCTTAAATAAAATAAAAGGCTTATTCATTTAGAGATGGTGGGTGATAATTCAACATGAAAATCAGGGGCAAAGAAATGATCTGGGGAGCCCCTGGGCAAATGTGGAGAACCAGCACGTGGACAGTCAGCAGCCCAGTCTCCCTCCGTCACCAGTGGGGTGCACATTGCCTTTTCTCCTGTCTTTATTCATTTTTCAGCAGCCTGCCACATGCAATATGCCAACTCTCATATAAAAAAGCCATACACATGGGCGGACACACACACACACACACACACACACACACAAACACCACACACACACACACACACACACACACACACACACACACACACACACACACTGGAACTAAAGAACTTCAGCAGATCCCGACACAGACAGTAAAAACAACCATCTGCACCGAAGCCGGGGATTTATTCAATTATACTTGCTCGAGTTATTTGTTTGGCTTTGCAATGTAAAGAGTTCTGTTTCATTGTAGGAACTTTTCAGGCTGTCGAATTATTTTCAAAACTCCTCTCCCAGATGCGTTTGGCAGGCTAGAGCCTCAGAAAACAAAAAAAATGTGTATGCTTCACAAGGGCTTTAGAATCTTTACCTGGGTTTGCTGCCAGAATTGGACTAAGGTTCTTGGTATTTAAACAAAAGGTTAAATGAAGTTTACAGGTTTAATGCCTGTGGCACACACTGGTTTTCAAGGTTTTGCGGATTAAAGCATGTGAGATTCCTTCCAGCAAGTTTAAACAAGTGTGTTGGGAAGTATGGATGAGTGACAAGAGGCTGAGTTACAAAACGCCATCCGAGTTCCTGTTTCTGAATATGGTCTTATCAGCACCCAACTCGAATTTCACATTTGATCTTGAAGACGCTAGCACTGCTGCCCCCAACATTAGGTAGCAGGGGCAGCTCTTCATTTTCACTTAAAACAAGGCTTGTAGCACTGTCTACACTTCCGTTAAGCTATATCATAGATCCTGTGTAGTATTATTTATGAATGAAGTTGTTATTATCAAATGATGGTTAACATTCATTTCAGGAAACAAATTATAGTCATTAGGGTTTTTTGTCACAAAGATGAAATGTTGATAAACACCATCCATAATATTGATACATATTAGGTCAAAGTGGAAAGATTTCATGCTTTAACTCACAGCACAAGTTATATAATATACGTTATATAATAGATAACATGGCTTGTTATATGTATATATTATAAGATATAAGGTCTGTCACCACAGTAATTCTATCACCTACCATCTTAAATTCAATGCACAACACATAAAACCCTTAAACATTTTACAATTTTCATGGCCAGAGAAGACCTCAGTGTTTTGGATGTAAATTCCATTTGATAGACACCTGATTATAAATGTTTCATACATAAACATGGATGAATGTGCACATATGTATTTGGGATTTTAGATATGGCTCTGCATATTTCCCTGACTTGGAAAAGAGATACCTGAGTAATACATGGACATGTTTTATCTTGGATTTTAGCTTTTAGTAATTATGGAAATGTTTTTATTTCATTTATTTGCATTTGACCATTTCAAACATCTGTTAATTTGTTCCAGTCCGAAACATTTTTACCATATAAAAGAGCCAAGTGGATGACTACCCACTATTTTTCTAACTATGAAAATTTAAGCAATTAAAACTTCCCTTGTTTATTCCGTTATTCCCCCTTCTTCCTCTCATCCACCCCTCTGCCTCTTTACTCTTCTCCTACTTTTCTCTTTCTTTCCAAGTGCCAGTGGTTGGCTAAGCTTTAAAGAATAAATTGTCCTTTCTTTCACTCTTTCCAAAACAGCATGCAAATGGAAATTTGAAAGATATTCCGCATGAATGTATCCAGGTAAAGTCTGGTACCAGAGGAGGAGTCAAGAACAAATGCTCCGCCTGTGAAAGCAGGCGCAGTGCCAGGGAGCTGAGCACAGCCACCTACGCAGCCGGCTGAGGGTTATCCTTTCGGTACTTTTTTTTTTTTTAATTTTTATTTTATTTTTTTTATTATTTATTTATTTATTTTTCATTTATTTTTATTTTATTAAAATACAAATGTCAATCAGACAGTTTCAAGACACCTTAACCACACAGATTCGATGAATTAATACATTGCAAATTGTTTTCATAACGTTTTGGTATTGTACAAGGTGCATACATGATATTATATTTACAGATATTATTTTAGCAGATATCTCTTATCAGTGAATTAAGACTGTAGCTGCTTACTTATCTTATTTTTTAATATCTGAATTATATCAAAAATTCAATAATTATTTTCCTAGTGGATGACCGTAGTACTAGAAGCCGACATAATATCCTGTCCAACCACCATCAGTGCAGATCTTGCCTCTCATAGGATTATGTAGAAGCATAGCGTTATCTATCCCAACTGTACTGTCTATACACACACATCATGATTTTTTCTTTCTACAACCCTTCCTTTGTCTACACCTGTCAAAAGTGGGCACTCCATTGACATTCAACTAACTTAGGTGCTTGAACTCGACACCACAATCCAACACAGTCCAGCATTCTGCAACCATAGGGAGTTATTCAAAGAAATTGTCGACCATGTCCATTTACAGCTCAGCAGGAGATCTTAACACACCCTTTTGGTACTTTTTGTTCTGGGATTTTTCGGTGATTGAGATTTAAAGAGGAATGGACTGCGGCATCTTTTTCTTCCAATGTGTACTCATCGATGGTGTATTATATGTGACTTATCTTTTTGATTCTCTAACTTCTACCTACTGAGGACAATTGTGCCTGGGGAGGGTGTTGGCAGGACTTTTCAGGTAACAACCTACGAGTTGGATAATTCTTCATAGCTCACCGTGGGCACAGGTGGAAGATTTCCTTTTCAAGACAACACAAATCCAAAAGTCTCTTTATGTAAAGGGAAGACAGGGGTCGGGTGGGGGACAACCCCCAGGGGCAAGTAGTATTTTACTATGATGTTCTTGGTGCCTATGTTTGATGCTTCTTCTTATTCTCTTTTCTAGAATGAATTTGGAAACTTTGAATTTTGAATAATATTTGTTTTTTAGGGGTCTCATCAGTCACTGTTTCTCTTTTGTGTGTGTGTGTGTGTGTGTGTGTGTGTGTGTGTGTGTTTAGGACAGGGTGTCCAGGGTCTTACTGCATAGATCAGACTCGTAGTGATCCTCCTGTTTGCAGTCTCTCAAGAACTGGGATTACAGGTGTGTGCCACCACACCCAGTGTCAGTCACTATCTCCGTGGTGGGGGCAGAGCTGGCATGGCAGGCCCAGAGAGAGAACTCCCAGGCCCTGTGTCTGCCTAAGCAGGCACTTTAATCCTCTGAGCTATTTGAGTGGCCCTGGCCCTTTTTCATCAGTCACTCTTTGGTGGGAAAATCTGTCTGTATCTAAGCAGTCAGAACTGTTCTAGGCATGACTTTGGTGACTTGGCAAATTGCTGCAGATATTTAGAATCCTAGTACCATCACGTGAGTGTGAATGGGGTTTGTAGTATACTTCTCTGTTAATGCACTGGTTGACTTCTATTCAGCTTGCTTTCCTTTGAGTATAGCGATGGCTCTTACTAATGTATTTGCTTTCCTAAAATACTGCTTTCTTGGGTATAACATGTCATTTCTTTGGTTTTAATCCTGTTGTCTGGAACCTGCATGATTTCCATGTATCACTGTAATATTTAAACCATAAAAAGGTGCTGAATTACATCACTCAGATAAGATTTAAATTTAACAAACTGAAGTTACAGAAATAACTGTTTGGAATGCAAATACTTTTCCTTGATGTTTAATTAGTTGTTCATTGTATATCTGAACATCTACTATGTAGTATTAGACATTCATTTCACTCAAAAATATTAGGTGCCTACTATGGGGTCTGCATGGCATCAGATGTTTGAGACATTTAACTCATTGATGATGAGAGAAAATGTTAAGAGAAATGTGGGAATGCTAAGAAGATTTCAGGGGAAAATCAAAATGAGCTAAAAAACTCTACTTTGTCCTCATAAATACTAAGAAACTTTGAATTATCTGACAAATGGAGTTAAGAATGAGCTTCATAACTTTTTCCAAGTGTTGGAAGTGATTTTACAGAGAGCACAGAAAAGGTGGGATTATTGGGGTCAAACTGGGAAAATAAGAGTTAAATTTCACATCATGTTTTTTAAAAATGAGATACAGCCTTGCTACTTATTCCAAGCTGGCCTCAAAATTATGGCAATCTTCCTGCCACAGCTTTCTCTGTGCTGGAGATATGAATCGGACTTCATAGCTAGCATAGTATGTTTTCAAGGGAGGGTGTAAATGTTCTCATTCTATTCAAAAAGTAAATACTGGGCTGCTTTAACCAGTACCACAGATGATTTTGACTTTATCTTTTGTGGAATAGGACTTTGCCCCAGATGGCCTTTTTGGGTCCTCTCCAGTGACCCCAATTCTTTGCTGGAAACTTTTATTGACAAATATTTAGTTGTTCTACATTGGAATCGGCTTGCTCTCCAAGTGTGTGTTTGTCAGAGGCTTAGTCACAATTGTAGCACTATTGAGATGGTGGGGACTCTGAGAAGTAGGAGCTAGAGTGAAGCGCATTGGTTGTTTGGAACTGTGATCTCCAGCGAGGTTGTGGGATCTGAGTCTCTCTCTGACTTCTATGTTCAAGACATGCTTGCTGTGGGTGGTCCTGCCATTGCTACTCAACAAGATGGAATACAGCTATCTCACAAAGGCCAAGATGATCAATGCCAGGACAATGCCCTTGAGCCTCTCAAACAATGAGCTAAATGAACCTCTTTTTCCTTACTAGGTTAGCTGCCCTGGGTATCTCATTATAATGAATAAGCTGCCCAGGATCATGGCTTCTCTTTTCAACTTGGTTCAAAGCAAAATGTAGTTTATCTGCAAGGAAAGAATTGAGGTGAAGAACTATGCAAAGGACACACAAATACCAGCCACAACTGAGTACCTGAGTCATTGCCCTTCTCCCCTTTTGAGGTGGTAGGCTACGGTTCCTTCAAAGACTCAGCAATTCAACTCAGGAGTAGTTTCATTTTTTTTTGCAGCATTGCCCTTATATCCCATAATTAACATTCTGTTAGCATTTCCTTTATAATCTCCTATATCTAGAATTTATAACTTATGGCTAAAACATTTCCTCTAGACTAAAACTTGGACCAGTAATCTGATCTTTTTACCCGGTAGGGTTTTATTCTTGTGTAGAGGAGGAATAGGTCCAACTGAGCTTAACGAGGGACTCACTTGGAGAAAATTAGACTGAGATTTCCCCTTTAGTTTCAACTCTATTTTGCTTAATGAACTCCCAGCTTAGAGACTGTGAGCATTTAAATTTCAGGTATATGCCTTAGAGAACTATTTAGAAATAAATGAGGTTTTGGAGGTGGTGAGTGCGTTGCTTTACCATAATGTTTCACCATGTGAAAGGCTACATATTGAACAACTGGGTATCTTTTCTCAAATGTTTTAGCCACTCATGAGCTGTCTTTTCCCCATATTGCTTTCTATCACAGCTCTAGCAGCCTGACTCAAAGAGCATCTATTAATGATGTTAGAAAAACATTTAAAAAGTCACAAAAACAACACAGGCAAATGGCTTCTGTGCTTCTATCATTTGGTTTTGGTAAAAAGAAACTGAGAACATTGACTTCACAGGGTACTACATTTTAAAAGCAAGGAACGAGCTAAGTGCAAGTACCAGCTCACTGCTCCACTGGGCGGACGAGGAGGCAATTAAGGTGGTGGGTCGACCTGATTGGCCTAGGAGCAGCTCAAGGAAGCAGCTACAGTAAAACACGTTTGTGGGTAGATCTGGATGGATCATGAATTGTGACCTCTGTACCTTAGTGGATCTGGAGCCTTTCCTGTCTGACAGTGTTCCTCTGCTGTGCCTCCCAGGCACATGAACTACCAACTTTGCTCTAGCACGGCCTCCTGGCACGGTGCTCCTGCTGTGGATCCAGGTCATCATGAGTTGAACCCTCAGACACAGAGCTAAATAAGCTCTTACGTTTGTGCCTCGGTGTCCCCTGAAAGTCTACTATGCTCACAGGTGTGACTTCTCAGAAGTGGCTGGATGTAGGGTATCAGAATATAGATTGAGGATTATAGATTAAGAGTATGATAATTGGATTAGTGCACTGGTCATTCTTGCTTTGTTCTTGATGTGATGGGAAGCCCCACTCTAAATGTGGGTAGCACCAGTCAGTGGGTTTCTAACTTGGATTTAATATAAAGGGACAAGGATGGGGAGTTAGCTCAGTGGTCTAAGCACTTGCTTGCCAAGCCAAAGGCCCTGGATTTGAACCCCAGTACTGCATGCCATACCAGTCCCAGATCACTGGGTGCATTGTGCTGACCCCAAAAGTAGGTGTGGTGGTGCACACCCATAATCCTAGCACTGGGGAGGCTGAGGCAGGAAGATCATTATGAGTCTGAACTGTGTAGCAAGACCTCGTATCAAATAAAAAAAAAATGTTATAGGTATAGAAATAAGTCAGACTCTCTGCTCCCGCTTATTGCTTCCTGACCCCCCTTCCATGGACTGTTTCTTGTCCCAATGTCTTGCTGCCACAGCACCCTGACTCAGAGATAATTGTCTGTGGACTGAAACCCCTACCCACTGTGTGCTGACATAAATATTTCATCCTGTAACTTTAGGTGTCTGGCATTTTGTCATGGCAATGAAAAAAGACTAAGACATGAGCCATTTCTCCAGTACGTTGTGGATATCAGGTAAATTTTTGCAGCTGTGAGAAAGCTGCCTAATACAGGAAACAATTCCAATCAAGTGAATTACACTAAGTGTAAGATAAATGATTTAATGAGTCCTTCAAAATAAAGCCATGCAATTTCATTTTTTACTGTTATACAGTTTCAGATACAACAGAAGTGAGTTTTACTTTTATATTCATAAGAATATAAAAAACTTAAAAGGAAAACACTCATTAATTTTGGCTTTTGCATTGATGTTTGAATATGTCTGTCTTACACCCAAAAATAAAAATTAAAAACACCAAGCTGTACAAATATTTTGTACTTTTCCTTTCCCCAAGAAATACCACCCCAAGTAGGTATTTCTAGCATTAAAAGCAAATTATCATTCTTTTAAAAGCTTTCAATCCTGTTTTAAAATACAAAATAAATTATTTAAAAGTAAGTTTCTTTTGGCTTCATTTTTTAAAACTACATTTATAATGTTAGAGGGAAAGTATCTTAGTTTTTTATGTTCTTTTCATTACACAAGAATAGGGTTACCTGTTTTATGTTTTTATTTTCAGATCAACATGATTTCATGTTAAGCCATGAAATTTATTCAGCCTCAGTTCAAGGACTGATTTAAAAAGTAAATAAAGTAAGGTCAAGGTAGCGTTGGTTTTTTATATTTTCTTTTATAATAAATTATCTCTCAAATGATGCCTGTGTGTATATTTTGACATAATCATGGGTACAAATGTGCAATGTCTGAAATCTAAAATGACACTGGAATATCTTTTCTTGCATTAGCATTATTTTAACATTCCTACAACAGGGGATGTTTGGAAAAAATGCAGAGGCTTCTAGTTTATATATACACCTCTGATTATTATTCTAGGACCTTGAGCTACAGATCCAATCTCCTATCATGATGGATGAATCTCTCAGAGTTCAAAAGAGGTGTTGGTGAAAGGAAAAG
Source organism: Ctenomys sociabilis (assembly GCA_004027165.1). Lineage (NCBI taxonomy): Eukaryota > Metazoa > Chordata > Mammalia > Rodentia > Ctenomyidae > Ctenomys > Ctenomys sociabilis. The sequence continues at coordinate 19,705 of PVKA01014160.1, read as the reverse complement.
CTTTAAATAAGGCAACTGTGAGAGCCAAGACGTGAAATTCAAAATTGAATGCCACAGCATTAAATGATGACCTAGTTTCCTTTTTTATTTCTGCCACAACTGAGCTGTACCTGGAGATTTTAAGTGCAGTAGTATGTATGGAAACAGGATCAAGACCACAGAGTCAATGGCCGTTTTGTTCTGTCTCATCTACTATTTCATTTTAATCAGTGGCTTCAAACGTCACACCCTGGGAGGGTTGTTAGTGTTTCTGGAGAGATACAGAAATCATCATATTCATGCTCACAAGACGTGAAAATCAGCAACACTGCAAAAGAAGAGATGAAAATGGACCTACTATGTTCGTTTTATCTTGTGTATTATGATGCTTGAGGCACATTGAGAAAGTGGCTGATTTTGGGTGCAGGTATTGACAATTAGAACATTTTTCTCTATCTCTTTTTAAATCAATTTATTTATTTATTTAGGGACAGGAGCTCTATGTTGTTCAGGCTGAACTTGAGGTCACTGGGTAGCCTAAGTTGGCCTTGAACTTCAAGTGATTTTCTACCTCAGTCTCCCAAGGGCTAGGACTATAGGCATGTGACATCTGGTTGGCCTGTAGAGATTCTCATAAATATAATTGAATCAACATATCCAATGATATATATATATATATATATATATATATATATATATATATATATATATATATAGTGGAACCGGGGATGAACTCAGGCTCTTGCACTTGCTCAGGAAGTTCTTATTGTACTGAATCATCTCCCCAGCCCCCCAATGATACTTTTAATAGTTGAGGATTATTTTACTTTAAATTTAAGAAGCATAATATGAACAGTTGGTTTCCTTACACACATGATGTGTTCATAACAGAAACATTTGATTTCTTGTGGAAGTTAGCAGACTATTTTGGTTGATTTGATATTCTACCAGTTAAAGAGAAACTAAATGAAGTATTCATTTTTTTAAGGTGTGATACTGTGTCTTCCAGGCTCCAAGGTAAAAAGGGGAACACTATTTTTTGGGCAGAACCGAAGATTGAATGCAGGCCGTTGCGCTTGCCAGGGAAAAGCTTATTCTACCATCTCCTCAGCCCCCAAAAGGAGAATACTTTTCACACAGATAAAACTAAATATACTGTTAGTATGATTGTGAAAATTAGTTCACTTTATTTATTTATTTATTGGCAGAACTGGGGATTGAACTCAGGCCCTTGCACTTGCCAGGGAAGCACTTATTCCACCGAACCATCTCCCTGGCACTATTTATGTATTTTTGACACATGGTCTCACTACACAACTTGGACTCATGATGATCTCCCTGTCTCCCCAGCAATTGGATTACAAATGTGTGCTACCATGTCTAGTTCTAGGGCTGGCATGGTACTTTCAGGCCTCCAGGGTAACATGGAATGTGGCACCCAGGATTGAACCTGGGTCCTTGCAGGCAGGCCTTTAGAACACTGAGCTATCTCCCCAGCCCTCAATTTGCTTTAATGATGGTGTAAATGATGGGTGTGTATAAGCAGGGAGTCCTGCCACTTGAATCAGGGATTCTTATTGGAACTAGGGGTAAAATGAAGGGAAAGAGGGCCTGATGGAGAGAAAAGAAAGGCTAAATGTCTACTTAGTTATTGTTCTTGCATTTGTTAGAGTGGACCTGAGCAGAGTTCTTAGAAGTTGTATCAATGGATACTTAAAAGAAACACTCCTCCTTTCAAACTTTGTTGACTCTTGTACTAGGTAAATATATTAGTGAGCATAACACCTATGGACCTAGAGATGGAAAATTAGCTGTCATCTATCAGCTACCAGTTCTCTGCACTTATTTAACTAAAGGAGCATTGCACCTAATGGTCTATCTTATGAAGTTCATTGCAACAGAGGAAAGGAAAATTCTACCCATTTATTTCTAACTCCAAGTTTAATTGGGCAATCCTACACTTAATTTCCAACTATCAAAATGTACAAATTGATATTTACTACTGTGGAGAGTTATTTGCTCAGAGTTATCAGTTGAGGGGCTGTGGAGGTCGCTTGGTCTCAGAGCCTGCTTCGCAAGTGCAAGCACCCACGTTAGGTCCCAGGTGCCACATGCCAAGATAGCCCCTGAAACCAGGTGTGGTGACACACACCTGTAATCCCAGCCTTGGGGAGACCAAGACAGGAGGGTCACTGTAAGTCCAAGCTGTGTAGGTGAGACCTTGTACCAGGTAAATAAATAAAAGATTTTTAAAAAAGTTTAAAGAAGAAGTATCTTCAAGTTAAAACCATTGAAAAATATCTTATTTCCTAGTGTCTCCTTGGAATAGGTTCCTAGTTTTGTTTAATAATTTTGAAAAACATGGTAGTCACAGAGTTTAGGGAGAAACCTGGGTAAAGCTTGCTGAAGGAAATTCTTTCTCTTAAAAATAAATATTTCCATCTATAACATACTTGCATAATTCTCAAGGGTAGCACCTTGAAATAAATACTGAAATGCTGCAGTATTTTAAAAATTAATAATAAAACCAACCTTTTTTGCCATTACAATTTTTGTTGTCATCTTCCAGAAAGATTTATGATCTAACAGTTCTTCCTCCTGCATTCCCCTTGTCTCAAACTTGTGGAGATCTCAATTTGAAAATTTATTTTTCCCTTTCAAAATGTTCATTAAAGCACAAATAACTTTCTCCTTTTGATGTTGCCAGAGAAACTTGAGTGCTATGTAATTAACCTTCTGCTTTAAAGTATTTCTCTCCACAAACACAGGCTTAGGACTAAGACTGCATAATAGATGTTATTAACTGTACACATAAATAGGAAATGTGTCTTGTGATGTATTGTATTTGTTGAATGAGTGTGTCATATTCCAAAGTCATCTCTTACTAATGACTCATGACTTTCCTTTCTATTATTTTAAAATAATGTAATTACAGGTTATTCTGTAATAATTTGACATATCTTATATTCATATCTGAGACTATTAATTAGGGACAACATACTTATCTATAATGTGCTTTTATTATTCAGGCTAATCCCTTTAATCCCATTTGAATGGCCAGACAAAAATTAATCCCTTCAAACTTCTTTATAAACAAAGATTTAAATTCACCTATTTTCATCTTTGTTCTTAGCACCTACACTGAACGCTTACATGACTGAGGATAACAGAAACAATTAACAAAAAGGAAAGACTATTTTCTATTCTTCTTTAGTAAAGATTAACGTACAAATTAATTTTCCTTGCAAAGAAAAGATATGTACTTACATTCTTCCAATATATGTGGTCTAAAATCCCAGAGAATTATCTTAGAGAGTTTGGTAATGTCTTTAGAAATCAATGACCCAGTCATTTTTCGGGTTTAAGATAGTTGTAGGGGTCCTTTCCTCTTACTATGGACCTGTGACCTACAAAATAGATAGTTGTCTATTTGAAGACTTCTTAGTTCAAGAGAACTTCAATAGTAGAAAACCTTGAGGGTTCTCAGAGGGTCTGTTGGACTCTGCATTTGGTGAGGTAGAATCTGAGGGAAACCAAGCTGAAGACAGTTTTGGATTCTTTTTCCAGCACTGTAATTCTCAGCACTAGGTCACTGGAAACGGGAGAGGAAGCAATTGTTTTTCCCTGCTGTGAGCAATGGATTTGAACATGCCTCATACTGTTCTCATGCTGAGCATTCTTCCCCTCCCCTTTCCACATAAGCACAAGTGTGAACCGCGCACATGAAACCCCGTTGGGCTCTTGAAATAACAGCCCATTCACAGGCCAACTGATTATTTTATCTCATTTCTTTTCTCGGCATCATGTGACATGCACCAATTCAGTAATGCACCTTTTTTCTTTAAGCCATAGGGAATGGAAAATAAGATGGAGTTCACTTATTTTTATTTTTAAAGTTTATTTGTGACAAGCCATAAAAATTGAAGAAATATGGTAAAACAAAGATCAATAAGAATGCTTCCATGAGCTTCCTTTAGCATAAAGGTTTCCCTTTAATTATTGACTAGAATCTATTACTAAAGTTTAAATATTAGGTTGTACTGTGTGATTATCTTAAAAACTTTTGATACACAATAAAGTATTTCTTTAAGAGGTTTACATGAATTCACATTTTGACTAGCAGTATATAAGTGGGAATGCCCATTTCTCCACAGTCACAAATATTTCCAACTGTCAAATTTAGCTTAGCCACTTTTGATTACTGAGAAATGCTATTTTCTTTCTGAAAGAAGTAGCAATGCTTGATATTTGACCACATGCACTTTCTCTTTGGTGGCTTCTTTAGAGAATAAAAAAGTGCATGTGGTCAAACAAATATCAAGCATTGCTACTTTGCACATTTGATTTCTAATAATTCTTTATTTAAGTGTCTATCAGCTTTTTGTGTGTCAGTTATTGAAAATATTATTTAAAAAGATTTATTGACCCCTTGCGTGACTTGTGTCAGGTGGGTCCCAAAGCCTTAGAAGGTCACACGTGGAGGTTTTCTGACGTGGCTGGATTTATGGTATGTGGGGCAGGGATTATGTGTGTGGTGCCAGGATTAAACGTATGGTGGTGGAATTAAGGGTGTGCCATCACGGCTGTTAGCCTGGATGAAATCTGAAGGCAGGTTTGGGTGCTGCTGCAGCTTCATCACTTGCTGTGTTCTGTCTTCTACCCGCCGCTCCATGAACAGTTTCTTCTCTGTGATGCTCTTCTTCCATGCTGCCCTGCTTTGGAGTCAGCCGGCTGTGAGCTGAAATCGTTATGAACTGAACAATAGCCTTCATTCCTTTAACTTTGGATATCAGGTATTTTGTCTCAGCAATGAGGAAAAACAACTAAGACATTAATTTTATTTGATGTGGAGAAATTTTAAGTATTAGGAGACAATCCTCCATGCTCTGTTGGGTTTTGTATATTCTGTGATTGCCTTTGTATCAGGACTATCTTTTGCTGTTCATTTTGCAACCTTGAAAATGAGTAAGAATCTTTATTAGGACTACAGGAAAGATGAACTAACTGCCCAATCTAAAAGATTAAATTCAAACCTCTCAACCTACTGAATATCTGGATATTCCCTGCATACCTTTGTATTGCTGAGTAGGAATTGAATACGCCAGAACTGACACAAATGTGCTCCAAGGGTTTTATTAAAGATAATCACTTAGTCAATTTTATAATATCTTTAATATTTTATTGTTCTTTTGAAGGTTTTTAATTCTTCCTTGTTCAATTTCAGTAATATTTATTTTCTAAAATGTTTCTGTGTCTGTTACATTTCCCAAATTATTATAATACAATTATGTAATATGTTTCCTCACAATGAATGCGTTCTAAATTATGTTTTATCTTTTGTTGATTAAACATTTTTCAAATTTCTTAATTTATTGACTAGGCTTGAGGGAAATCACTTTTCTAATCTTAGTTAACTGTATGGTTTGGTTTTTGCTTTTTAATTCATGCATTTTTTAATCTTTCATGAGGTTTATTTTGTTCCCGTTGTTATCTTTAGTTGTATTTTTGAGTTATTCAAATTAATTTTACATTCTCTGATTGCTTCTGACAACACGTAACATAAATCTCTACTCAAAGGAGTCCAACAATAAAGGTTTCTTTGTGTCCCTGTCAGCCTAGGGGCAGGGTCAGCACGTGAGTGTGTGCTACGGAAGCCTAGGACTGTCTGACACGGATTTGCTGCGTGATCACAAGGTGGCTGTGTGGCCAGCAACTTTCATCTTGCCTTAATTTTTAGAGCAGAACAATAGTCCAGTCTTCCATGGCTTTTTCTTTTATCTGTGTAGGCCAGTACCAGTCACAGGAGCACCTTCACATGCATAATACAGCAGAGTGCCAGGATTTATGCCTGGTCCTAGCAGGGGTTGACCCTTACCTGCACAGTGCGAGTCTGCGCTTCCTAGCATGATTTGGGTGCTCATAGGGGGAGCGTCTATAGCAGCATTAAAGAAAGACTTTGAGGCTAAAATATATGTGTTTTTCCTACACTATAAAACTTTTGGTGTATGATATTGTTTAATAAATCATCTATACATTTTTTTGCAATCTTTGATTTAATCATTATAGCAGAGTGTATTTCCTTAGGTTCACATGTTACAAATTTTCTGTTTAAATTAATGATTGTGACCTATATATTCTAATCTTTCTAATTTATTAAGTTTCTTTCATATGTGTATCGATTAATTTGCCAATGTTTCAGTATTTTGAAGCTATATATCCAGATGATAATATTAAAATTATAGTGACTTGTCTCCTAACTTCGGTAGTGTATTATCAAAAAGATAACAAGACCCTCTAAGGAAGTGGGGGAAGCAAATGCTTGTAAACTATTATTGGGAATGTGAATTAGTACAGCCATTATGGAAAGCAGTTGGAAGGTTCCTTAAAAATTTCAACTATATGATCTAGCTATTTTCTCCTGGGTGTATATCCAAAGGAAGTATGAACAGAGGCGAAAGAGAAGTCTGCACTTCCACTATGTGCATTGGACCATTGTTCACAATCTCCAAAAGTGAAAACAGCTAAATGTCCATTGGCTGTTGAGCAGATAAAGAAAACGTGATGTGTAGACACAGTGGAATACTAATCAGCCAATAAAAGTGAAATCTGTTATTTGAAACAACAATTAAACTGAAGATCATTGCATTAGATGAAATAATCCAGGCAGAGACAAACCCATGATCTCACCCGTTTTTGGAATCTAAAAGTTGATCTCATATCAGTAAAATATAGAATAATGATTACCAGATGCTGGGGAGAGTTGATAGGATGGAAAATGAGCAGTTACTGTTAGCTAGGAGCAATGAGGTTTGGTGTGGTTTTGCATAGCATGGCGGGCACAGACTATGATAATATACTATAACACACTAGAAGAAATGACTCCCAATATTTTTATCATAAAATGATATTGATCTGAAGAAAGATCTACCTTCAAACTGATTAAAGCATGACATGGAACACACATTACAAGCGTTGGAGACATGAGTATGTTTAGATGTTTTGTTTTCCACTATGAAAATGTCACATGATACCCCCAAAATATGTATAAATTTTAAATTTTTTATCAATTAACAATAAATTGGTCTTCAAAATGTTATGAATGAAAAGATTCTACCTAAAGATGATTGAACCAAACTCATTGGTTTTATTTATTTAACAAAGGCTAAGAACTTTTTTAATTGCTTGGGAACTAATTCAACCCTCAGCCACCCTGGGAGGAACATCTTGTAGACTTCTTGGGTTCGGACGACAAAGAAACGACAAGTAAATTTCATGTGGTGGTCACATGGATAGCAAGTTTTAGTGCCAAGTCAGGAAATGAATGGCCTCTTTCCAGAGGCTGCCTTTACCACTAGAACAAACCACCTGTCCCTCAAAAAAAAGCAAGATGACATTTGGATACATTGAGTGGAATCAAGTCCAAATTTGCTTCTTTATCATCAAACAAAATAATGCAAAGTAAAAAAAAAAAAAAACAAAAAAAAACAACCGAGACAAAGGGCCTTACCAGCCAAATAAGGAAACCAACATGTCTGATTAACTGTGGCCATGTATATTGTCAGAATCTTCAAAACATGAAGGATTAGGATTAAAAATAAAAGTCTGATGTGGTTCAGTGACTTACAAACCACCATTTTCCACTTGAGTATGAGGAAAAGAAGAAAAACATTTAAAATCCTCAGAAATCCCTCCAGTGATGCCATGGCCTTATGAAAAGAGACTGCGAGACTGAGTAGGCAGTCCTCGAATCGAGCATCCCAAATGCCTGCACATGGAAACCTTATCTCTCAGCAAAAGTCTTAATAAGAGAAGGAAGCAATTTGGAGTTCCCTCTATTTTTTTTCTTAACCAGGAGAAAATGGAACATCCTTAATTTCACTTTATCTGCCTACTCTGAAAAGAAACAGGACAGTTCTTTAAGCCAGAGCTAAAATAACTAAGACCAAGACCTCTAAGAGAAAAAGAATATGTAGGAAAGCTGCACGAAGAAACCTCAGGAGGTTCTTACCATGAGCCCCTAGGACATGGGCCAAAATACATAAGAACTTAATAGTCATTTTAAAATTCTTTCAACAGTGAGTCCTTGGCTTTAGGCCTCTGAATTGAACTAATATGATGATTTAAAACTCTAGAACAACCTCTTTGGGTGAGTATGAGAGAATACATCCCAACGGAGGAGACAGGGGACATGGAACAATCTTGGCAAAGGTGTAACTCATCCATCTGGCATATGCATAATTGAATAAGAAAGTTCCTTTCTTACAGTGTGGTTACCTTCCTTGGCTCTTTCGTTAACTGTAGCTCTGAGCCTTGGGATTCCCAGTCCTGGAAGGCCCACTACCTGACCTGCTGGTGAGTCAGGTCTGTTACTCTCCCAGGGCTGGGGGCAGTATTCTACAGTAATTTGGCTTTCTCTTTAGAGGATGGGCTCAGTGTGAGAATGCAAGGCAATCTGGGCCATTACACACTCGACAACTTGAATGGCAGATGCCTTAGAGCCTGCTAGTTGCTCATCTACAGCCCACCTTCCTTGCACCTTGCAGCTGTGTGACCACAGCGGCCTCCTGGGAAGCAGAGTGGAAGCAGCAGGTCTGAGAGTCTCTCCTAGACCTGTCCCTAGACCATCTACGCAGCATCATCCATGGCCAGTTAGCCCTGAAAGCCACAGGCTAAGATGGCAGTGGCTCTGAAAACGTAGCCTGGAGTTTCCTTGTGGATCACACTTCTCCCTACTATCATTTTCCAAATGGGAACCAACCTCTAGTAGATATGAGCACAGTTAATTTCTATTGTGCTGGAGATATTATTATGTTTTGATCTCTTGTTACAGCAGTTATCCTGTGCTAATAATACAGGAAAGGTCTTGACAAAAGCCAGAAATGGTGAGCAGTGTCTCATGGGGGTTTGTTCACTATTGTTCAGCATCTCAGATAAAATAAGGGTCTACAGTCTTAAATCAAAGATCATAGAGAGAAGACTGCTTTTCATATATTTGAGGTTCAGCAGTACAAAGGAAGCATAGGCCAATCTCCTCAGTCCCCTTGAAGCCACATGGAATTGTTTGACTGCTGGGAAAAACAAACATGTTATCAAAAAAGTCAAATGATTTTGGGAAAGCAAAAACAGTTTTTGCGTGGTATAATCTGAATACAGCAATACAGAAAATCCAGTATTATATTGAGTAAACAGTTTTGAAGATTTTATCTATTTATATTTTTCCTTTTTGAAAGGATACAGGAAAAACCAATAGCTTTTAACACAGGAAAGAAATACTAGTGTTCATACATTTCTGTATTATTTGAAAATCTAAATGTTATTCATGCATTACTTTATTAATTCATTCAAAAAGCCAAAAGACATATGTCATGATGTGTGGGCCATGTTTTTCTTTTTTAGTTTATAATGTTAAGTATAAAAATTACTGTGCAATGGTGTAACACAAGTGATATTGAACAATTTTCCTTTTACAAAATCTTGAACTTGGCTTATTTTTTGGTATTTAGCCAATAGCACTTCTGCAGAAACATCCTGCATATATTCAGATTATTATGTTAATATTAATTTTGAGTTATTTGTAACATATGAAACATTTGAGGCAATTTACATTTAATTTGTGTTTACTGAATTCATAAATCTGGCTTCGTGAAATTAATAGTCAGTATAGACCTCCTATTTCCTGGCTGGTATTCTTCGTTTCCCATAGTGATTATCAGACATGAGCTTTGTGAGCAAATTTTTCTGGGATATCATAACATATTTCCTAAATCTTCCATTTGAACACACTTTTTCATTGCTTTTGTATGCAACAAAAACTCTTGGGAGCTCACACAATTCTTGGATGTCATCTTTCCCATTCAGAAATTTCGAGATGAGGCCAAGGTCTCCTAGAACTCAACATTGTAATGAAAGTTCATTTTTATTACTTTAGAGTTCTTTTCCTTTCCTGGCTGATGGGAGAATTTTATATTTTGTTTTTGAAAGTAAAAGTGTTGCCAAGATATTCTTAGATACTATTTTTCTTTTGAAATATTTCACCATTGATAAAATGTACTTTGGGCTATTTTAGCATCATTTAAACTGGGATATGTATTATAATCTGCAATTAGAAGGATCATATCATATTTGAATTGTATCTTTCTTTAATAGTGTACCTGAAAATGATATATAGTTCAAGAACAATGAAACATTAGATTTGCTGGAATAAAATACAGTTTCTAACAGGATGTTTTTTATCTCCTCTTTCCCTGCCACCACCCTAAGGAAAAATACTTATTCATGAATGCATTTCTACTACTGTCTTTGATTAGATTCAGTCTCTGTGACCCATTCTTTGCCCTTTCTTGTTTCATGTAATCTTAATTCTACCATTATATTTTTCTGTATGGTTTTTCATTTTATAAAACTCAATTACTTTTAAATAATTTTAAAATCTTTCTAAATAATTTTAAAATTGATACTGAATGTGTTATAGTAACACAATTTAAATACCTTTTTCTATTAACATATAAACATGTCATGTTCTTTTTTAACTTCTACTAACTACTAATATACAATAATTTATAACAGATAATTGATCCCTATAATGAGTGGTTTGATCGTTCTTTAAGCTCTTACTATTAAAATAGTACCATAGAGATCATCCTTATGCATATGCTTTCTATTCTCACTGGTTATAATCATTTAATGACTTTTAATAATGAATTGATGAGTCACAAACCAATTACTCCCGAAGCATTTATAATTTTTATTTCTGACAAATGTTGAGCATGATGTATGCTTTTACTTTTGCTGTATGACAGCATTGTCTAAGACTTTTATTCTTATTACTGTACCATCTACAACAATTACAGAAATATTGCAATTTGTTTTTTGGTGGGCTCTTGATACTTTAACAGAAGCTGTTATACAATCAGTGAGTAAAAGTACTTTTGCTTCTGCTTTTCCAATACGTGTAACTCCTGTGTTTTCCTTGGTTCTTATTGTCCATGGTTGTGGTTTGAATAAGGAAACCACATATTCTTTTCCTAAATTGATTTAAAACATCAATTTAGGAAGTTTAATTTTAATATGTATGGTCATATTTCTATGGAAGGTAAGCTTTTTTTTTTTTTTGGTGGCTGGCTTTGGCATGTGGTGCCAGGGCTTGAACCACAGTCCATGCCCTTGCCTGAGTTTACCTAAGTAGTCACTTTATACCCCTGAGCTATCTTGCCGGCCCCAGAGGTAAGCAATTTTCACAACTTTCCAAATTATTGTTTTTTTTTTTTTCTTTTCTTTTCTGCATTTTAGGGCAAAGTCTACAGGGTGTTTAGGGTCTCATTGCTAGATCGGACTGGTCGTGATCCACCTGTTTACAGACTTCCAAGAGCTGGGATTACAGGTGCGTGCAAACACACCCAGTCTGAGTTACTGTCTCAGTGCGCCCCGGGGTGGGGGCCGGCACGGCAGACCCCAAGATTGAACCCCTAGCCCCTGTGCCTGCTTGCAGGTGCTTCAATCCACTGAGATATTTGGCCAGCCCTGTTTTTTTTTTTTTTTTGTTCATTCCATCTTTCTTAGTTTTTTCATTAATTTGGACAACTTGGTCATTTATTGCCTTTATTTTTGTAAACAGTGTAGTTGACTTTAAATTTATTTTTTAAGTTTTGTAGCTGCTTGAGGAATCTCTATCCTAGTCTGTTTTAACAGACTAGGTGTTGTAACAAAATACCCCAAACTGGGTAATTTAATATGAAGAGAAATTTATCTGAAGCGCAGCCCTGGAGGCTGGAAGGACCGATTCCAAGGTGCTGGCCCCTGGGCCCGGCCTCCGCGTCAGGAGGCAGAAGGTCAGGAGAACGCTGCCCAGGAGAGAGCAGTAGCAATCAGCAACAGCGAACCTGCTCGGTAAGGAGAGCAGCAAGCGCCTCTCCAGCCCTCACCCGTCAACGTGGATGCATCAGTGGTTGCGTTTTCAATACCGAAAGTTCAGGAACCTAATAGAACCTAGTTGCCTCTCTGAGGGGGAGAAAGTTCTGAGGACTTTGTCTCCTTTTAGGTTGACTCTATCTGAAGCATATTTTAGTTTGTAGTGAAAGATAAATGCAACTTTATGTTTCTCATAATGGTAAACTTGTCATTCCAACATCATTTATTAAGTAACTGCTTTTCCCCTATGCTCTGATTTAAAACATCACGTTAATAAAAAACTAATATGAAATAATACATTGTTTTTGCTGCTAAAATTGTATGTTCTCTTCAATCTTGTATCATCTGTTCTTGGAAAAATGTAACTGTTAATTTCCACAGTTATAAAATATGGTTTATTATTTTATATGATCATTCCATTAAAAAGTACTCTCAAATTTCTGGGTTTTCCATAGAGCTCTCTTTCCTCCACGAATCTCACTATTATTTATACTGAAATCACGTTAGATTTATAGGATCATGTATAGAGAATTTAACAATTACTATAGTAAACCATTCTTTTCTGAAACATTATATTTATTTTTCTAGTTTCCTTTAGTTTTTTAATACCATATTTTCTCTGAGTACATGATATATATTTGTTTGCTATATTTTTGTTATATTCACCAGATACCTTTCTTTGCCACTCATTGAACATACTATTTTCTTATCATAGCTTGTTCATTTTTTGTATGAGAAGTCTATTCCTTTTTATATATAGCAACTTGCTGAAATATTGTTTTACTTTTTTCATTTGCTTTTCCAGTTGTTATGTATATAAAATTATATATACATATTTATACAAATATAAATATAAAAAGCTTATATATTTATATAAATATAAAAGATATATTAAAGCATCTATATATATTTCATACCACTAACATATAATGCTTGTTTCCCCATTTTTCCAATATGTGTATCTCTTGAATTTCCTTAAACTTTTATTGTCAGTATTGTCACTGCATGGCACATAATTTTATTGGTTTTAAAGTATTTTGTATATACTTCCTGTCTTGGAGGTCAGACTTCTATTCTTCTAGAAAGCTTATGTGACTCATGAGGAAACTATATGATTTCATAGCACTTCTTTGTGTCATGTTTTAGAAACTGTGATAGTTAATCTTGACTGTTTATTTGATTGGTTTAGGGAGACCTGAAAAAATAATTTAATTTTTAGAACACTGACCTCTTCTGTGGATTTATGAGCTCATAGGCTCATGGGCTGCTAGGTGTACTCTAGCTGGAGGACACAGGGCACTGGGATGCCTCCTTAAAGGATTTAGTTTTCCTTGGGCTTTCACTCAGGTCTCTGCTTCTTGTCCATCTGAAGGCGAGTAGCTTTCCTCTGAATACCTTTTTACCATGATGTTTCTTCCATGTAATCAGATTATTATGGAATGACATTTCTTATACTATGAACCACAGTAGTCTTCTCTCCTATTAGCTGCTTATTCAGTTTATTTAATTGTAGTGAGAAAAAGCTGACTGGCACAGAAAATTGATGTTCAGGAGTGCAGTCATTGTTAATGTTGTGGTTCAAAAACCTTTGGAATTGATGTGGGAAGAATGTAGAAAGGTTTGGAGATGCCAGATAAAGAGGTCCTAAAATGCTGTAAGCAAAGCTAGATGCAAGATTCTAGTCCAGACTCAGAAGATTAGGATGCTGGTAGAACACTGGACAATAAAGATTGTACAAGGAGTTTCAGATGAGAATGAGGATTCTATTAAGAATTAGATTAAAGGACCAAGGAGATAGCTTAATAGAGCAAGTACCTGCCTGGCAAGTACAAAGTTCTGAGTTCAGTTCCCAGTACAAAAAAGAAAAAAAGACCTGGCTTAAAGGCCATTTGTGTTATATTCTGGCAAAGAATAGATCTACATTTTGTCTGTGCCTTAAAAGTCTGAGTTTAAATGTGATGGACTGATCAATCAGCAGGAGGAAGTTTCAAGGCAACACTATATCCAGGAAGTGCTATGGGCAGTGCTGGTTGTCTTTAAACTGGTTTTCAGTAAGAGTAAAGAGAAGCATGTGTAATGTTTGGCCCAAGGAAGATGAAGTAGCTGAAGAAATTAGTAATGTTGATAAGAAACCAAGTAATTTGTACCTGGACAGTAGGAAAGATGACTTAAGGGTATCTCAGGAAGTGAGGAACTCCATCCACTTCAGGCTCATGGGCTAAAGGCATAAGAGTTTTAGAATGAGTTTGTTTTGAAGAGTGCAATAGGACACCTTGCTTGTGAACAGCTCTGCAGGTAGCTGTTTTTCAGAATTCATTTAACCATACCTAGTTATCCAGGCCTTCAGAGGCCACTGAAACCATGGTTCAAGCAGACTCAGCTACCACTCAAACTAGCAGCAGTCCATGGCTTTGAGTGTTGCCATCAGCGCAGGCATGTGTAATCAAGAGGTACAGGGTTATGGAGACTTCCATCAAAATGTCAAGCAGAGATCTGAGGCAATGTGTGGTTAGAAGTTCCGGCAAGCAGTCTCTAAGAGGTAATAGATGACGTTGAGAAACTAAAGCTGCGGTGGAGGCCATAGGGAAGTTAGAGGTGGCAGCTATGTGGCAGAGCTGCAGGCAATACAGAATGAGTCAAGAGAGAGGCCGAGTGGTCTCAACTCGCCAGCCCATCAACATGAGGCCACCCTTTGGAGTTCACACTGTACTATCATATGCTCTGAATCCTGGACACGGAGCTACAAAACTTGATATTTGTTCTGTTGGATTTCAGTTTTAGATACGTTCAATGCTTTTTTTAAACTATATTATGTTTAATGGGAATGTTTACTCTGTGCCATTTTATCTTGGAGATGGTTTCTTACTTATTTTTACAGGAGTTCACAGATAACAGTTTGCCTTGAGTCTTAGAGGAAAGTTTGGTTGTCTACTTTTAGCAATGCTTGAATTGTTGAAACTTTGGGAAATAAGTTAGTGCATTTTTTGTTACAGGCAGGATGATTTAGCTGAAATTACGGTTTTGTTATTACATTTATATGGAGATTAAGTATGGCTTAAAGGTGAAATAATTAGTTGTCAAGTTGAAAAAAGTCAACTTGTGATGGTTAATTTTGGTTGTCAGCTTGATTGAATTGAGGCACCTTCTGAAGTGATAGCACTGGGAGGCAGTAACCTCATCGAACTCACTGATGAATTCACAGCTGCCAGTGCTATCAGGAGGCAGAGTCTCATTGGAAGAAGTAGGCCACTGGGACTGGGACTTTGAAGCACATGTTTTTCTTGGCCCTTTCTTGACTGATTTAAGATGCTCGCCTGTCTTCTGTTGTAAAGGTACATCTTCTGCCGTGATATTTATTCATATAACCAGTTGACCATGGACTGAAATATTTTAATTCATGAACCAAAACAACCAGTTTCTTTTCAATTGTTCATGTCAGATATTTGGTTACATCAATAAGATGCTAAGCAGTACAACATCACTTTTTAAATCTGCTTCCAAATGGACTGCTGCCCTCCGCACTGGTATTATGTCTACCTGACCCTTGCATAGATGGCGCATCAGAAGGCTTTCCCTTTGACCTTGCCTTACTTCCTGACCTATGGTATGAAAAATATTGCTAGAAACCGCATGCATTGACCACAACATGAAATCTAATTGTTGTAATGATGGGTCTTTTCTACACATGACAACTAGAATTTGTAGGAGTCACTGCATCTCATAAAAAGGGTTGTCCAGTTTTGAGCATGACTTCAGGACTCTTCTTTTATCCTAAAATCAATGTAGTTGGGTGCTATTTGTTTTTATAACTTGAGTCCTGATGTTGTGATGATGTATTTATTTCACAATAATAGAGATTGTTTTCTTCTTTTAAAATGTGAATAATGGAAATACATAAAAATTGAAGTTATGTGATAATTTTCATTCCTAATGCAGCTGGCTTCCTTTATATTTTATATTTTAACAAAACTTTCTTTCATCTTATCTTGTTTGATAAAGTTTATGACTTCCTATGCTTTATGAAGAACACAAAGTAGCTGCTTCCTAAAAGCAATATATTTTTAATTTTTCTTATTCTTTTTAATTTTTAAATTGATCATACAGTTTTTATTCAGTCTACCTTACTAGATGAGTTTCTTTCCATAATTTTTTATAAATTTATATGTTTGTGTTATTTGCCTGTTAATTTATACTTAAAAATAGCAATAATTTGTCAGATCTTGTCATACTGTATATTGTCTTTCTGATGTTGTTTATGGTCAATGCAGAAAAGGGGTGAAGTGCTGGGGTGTGCTGTCGAGTTTCATGCAGGGAAATGACTCCATATTCAGAGCTTCCAGCTACGTACAGGGTGGCAGGCATTTGTCTACTGTAGGTTGGTGGATTCGAGGTGAGATTAGCCTTACTACTGAGCGACATGTGCCTTTCCCTTTATTAACTCCTTCTGTAGCCATGGCCATGCCAGAGGTATCTGTTCCAAGCTATTATTTTTGATTTTCTGAGGCAGAAACTTAAATATAATTGTAGTAGTTGTTTCACAGTGTTCATTAGCCTTAGGCAGGCCCACGTATTCTCCTAGTACCTGCATCCTAATAGACCTTTATGGTTCTGTTTACACTGTGGCTTGAGCATAGTAAGTCCACTAAAGCAAACACAACTGTATGTTTTTGTTTGTTAGCATAAGAACTTTGCCTTGAAAATACATCCCAGTGCTTTATGGTTTTAATCCTATATTTACAGAATCCTTCAAAAATTTTGAGGGCTTTCATCGTTTTATTCCAATTCATAGGGGAAATGTTAGGATAGTTAGATGTTAATATTATGAATATTTTAAGATTTGGAATATTTTGTTCTTTTATATTGTGCTTTTTTCTTAAAAATTCCTTGCAGAATTCCTATTTACTTAAAAATAGTTACTTGGATTGTTTCTTGGCTTACTCTTTTGCTTATCAATATTGTTAATATTCCTTTAACTATTTTATTGCTCTATCATTTGAATTTACATCTGGATTGAGCAAAGGAAGCAATAAAACAACTTTTTTTCTTGTCATTGTTTTCACATGTTGATTTATAGTCTTATAGGGGCTTTGCTCACATTTTTTAACTTTTAGGTTTATGTCTCTACTTCTAAGAACAATAAAAGGATTCTCTACATTTGATAATTATATTTCTATTTCTCAGAAAATATAAAATATGTTCATTTGGGCTTTGAGAAGTTAAAATAATTTACAGAAGTGTCAAAGCAGATGCAAGACATCTTTAACATATTTCTTTTCACTGAAAATTTTCAGAAACACTTGAGTTGGTGCCTAATTTAATTCTCTGAGGTTTAAAGTAATCCATACCAGGTTTTACCTTTATTTTTCTAAATAACTACAAAATATTTGCATGTTCAAAGTAGTCTATTTGTATATTCATTCAATGAACTATAATGTGACTCTGAGAAACTGTAACATGGACACCACCACCTCCTCCTCTGGGGATTGGGTCAGAATGTGACATTCAACCTCTACCCACACAGGCAAAAATGCAGTGAAGAATTAAATTCATTAGCTAGATACTTTGGACAAAAGTGACTCATAATTGAGGAAAAAAGCAGGAATTTCAAGCTAAAAACGTTTGATTGATTGTATTCAGATAACTAACGGCTGAACTCCCCAGATAACTGGTAACTCTTTTGTGGACAGAGGTGTCTTTTAAGTATTAAGATTGTTGGTACAAAATCCTATTGGAATTATTTCCAGAATATTCCTTTCTATTCTCATTAAAGTTAAGCTTTCTCTATCCTGATGGATCAATCTTCTTTCCTTTTAGTTTTAATATTACTTAATTTGGCAAGAAGGACTAAGTTAATACGTAAAGCCATACTTGCTATTACCTTTCATAAGGTAAAAGCTCTCATTTTTATTTGAGAGCTTACCTCTTTCTGTTTCTCTCTTTTTTGAATGTAGGTAGTATCAATACCCATGCACCTCATAGCTGGTAAATTTGTGGAGGAAAACAATTCACTTTTCTAAATAAATCTGAAAAATTAAATTTTTCCTGAGTTTAAATATAACCATGAAGACCCTGAAAATATGCCTGCAATTGATCACTAAAAATATAAAGTGATTAGTAAGAAGTAAATGTCTCATATTCTCAAAGTACCATTTAAATAGAGCTCAAGGGGCTGGGGAGATAGCTCAGTGGCCTAAGCGCCTGCCTGGCAAACTCAAGGACCCAGGTTCAGTGCCAGGTACTGCATGTTGTGCTGGCCCTGAAACTGAGTGTGCTGACACGCTCCTGTAGTCCCAGTGCAGGGTAGGCTGATCACTATGAGTCTGAGCTGTATAGCAAGACCTTGAACCAAATAAATACAGAAATAAAAGATGTTTAAAAGGGTAGAGTTCAAGCTTAAATGTCATGGAACTTAAGAGTGTTTTCATTTTTGGGTTTTGGAGGACGAGATGGAAAATCAGTGCAATTAATTAAGTAGTAATAGAAGGCAATTACTTATATGTACAAGTGTCAAATATAAAAACTTAGGAAGAGACTATGGCAGCCAGCCTGTATGAAAGCACAAAAATACTTGATCTGAAATAGTGGCAGACCTCTAAGAATATAAAAAAATTAGACAAATAGGTCAGAAAGAGATGGTGTCCTGGTTCTTTGGCTTACAGGGGCTTTCTGGTGGTTTTAAGGCATGATTTCTGAGGTGTTCACTGAGCAGCATGGCTTTGCCCCTTGCAAGATGCTGGCATGAAGATGGTGGCAGGTGCTAAGGTACAATTTAGATACACTTGGTCCTCAGCCCCTAAACGACAATGCCACAGGGTTCTTGTTTTCTTCCTCTCTTGGTTCAACTTCAAAGGAAGATGCCCTATTTAATTTCTTTATGTTGTGAAGCTATACAGAAATGGATATCCTGGGACCCTTTTTAAGCCAATAGCCAGCAGTGCAGCAAACCTTCTCAAGACGTATTTCCTCTGCAATGCACCCTTGGCATAAAGCACCTTGAGGAGAACAGGGAAAACTGGCGAGCGCTCTAGAAGCAATGGCCCGCCTTTTGTCCATCATTATTAAGAGCAGAAAACATTACATTTTTTTTTTGTAAAAGAGACTGAAAACAAGTAACAGAAAAACATCTTTCAATGATTTTTACACATAAATATAAATTAAAATGGCACAATATATTTGATTACTCGCAAAACTAGTTTTTACAAAATAAAATATATTGTTGTATTTATAAAGGACTTAAAGCTTAGACATGAAAACTTTAAAAATCATTTTACCTTTTAAGTTTGTACCTCCAGAAATGTTGAAGGAAACTGGTTGTATTTATTTATTTCAGAAAAACATATTATGCATTTTCTATGTTTAAAATGCCAGGACAGTATTAAAGTCAATTCTGTATGAATTTTGCTCTCAAGAGACTTAGTAGCAGTCAAAGGAGGTAAAAATAACTAGAAAGTAATCAGGTACTCTTACGTACTTTCTTATAAAGTACATCAGATTGCGAATCAGAATATATCACAGACAATAATTTCTTTCAATTGAGTGGATTTCAGATGATGTAATAAGACAAAATCTGAGCTACACTGAATATTTAGTAGTTTTGAAACAATCAAATGAAAAAATAAAATAGGGGCCAGGGAGATGGCTCAGTGGAATAAGCGCTTCCCTGGCAAGTGCAAGGACCTGAGTTCAATCCCCGGTTCTGCCAAAAAAAAAGATAGATAAATAAAAACAAAAAGTAAATAAATAAAACTTTAGTGTCCGGGGAGTTGGCTCAGTAGAATAAGTGCTTCCCTGGCAAGTGCAAGGGCCTGAGTTCAATCCC
>PVKA01014159.1:0-53149 GCA_004027165.1 Ctenomys sociabilis | reverse complement strand
GTGATCCTTCCACCTCAGCCTCCCAATTGTGGGGACCACCACTCCGAGCTTTTAATGTGTTTTTAATTTCTATAAAAGCTATAAAATTGTATTCCTGATACTGTCCTCTTTCTCTTTATTGCTTCACTTGTAAAGAGTTTATATGTAATAAAGTGCACACAACATAAAATTTAGTATGCTGACCATTTTTATGTGTACAGTTCAGTAGTGTTAACTGTATTTAGATTTGTTACAAAAGCAATTAGAACTTTTTATTTTGCAGAGCTGTCTACTCTTTTATCTCCCTTCATTGCATCCTATTTCATCAACTCTTCAGCTTTCTATTTATATGAATTTGATTACTCTAGATACCTAATGTAAATGAGTCATATGTTGTTTATCTTTTTTGACTATTTTAGTTAGCATAGTATTCTGTGTTCTTATTGTAATATGTGCCAGAATTCCCTTCCTTCTTTCAGTATGAATAATTTTGCATTACATGTATAATGTCACATTTTGTTTATTAAATCATTTATGGATGTACATTTGGACTGCTTCCATTTATTTGCTACTGCGTATAAATGTGCTGTGAATTTTAAGAATACAGATAACAGTGCCGCAGTTGAAGTACTACTTTCAGCTCTTTGAGATCACTTCATAATTCTGTTTTTCACTTTTTTAAGGAATTATATTACTATTTTCTACAGTGGCTGCATCATTTTCCAGTAGTTTACAAGTTTTCTGTTTTTTCCAATTTGTCCATTTTCCTGTCTTATCCTGTCCTTTCCTCCCCTCTTCTCCCTTCCCCTCCCCTCTTCTCTCTTCCCTTTTCCTCCCCTTTCATCTTCCTTCTCTTTCTTGTCCCTCTCCTCCCCTGCCTTTCCCTTTTCTACAGGTACACTCCTGTAATACCAATGCTGGGGAGACTGAAACAAGAGGATCACTATTGAGTCTGAGTTGTGTAGTGAAACCCTGTACCAAATACATAAAATTAATTTTTTTAAAACTCGTGAGCTGTAAGTGTTAGAAGCATTTTTCATCAAGAACCAAATAGTAAATATTTAAGATTTCTTTACTCTGGCCAACAAATGTGGCTTGTTGCATATTATTATTGGTACTGTTCTCTTTAACATGATTAACTGCTTGGTGGTGTTGGGAATTAACTCAGGGTCCTGTGTATTTTTTAAACATTTGTAACATGTTGGTTGCATATCTATAGTCCCTCCTAGTTGGGAGGCTGAAGTAGGAGGGTCATGGGTTTGAGATCAGCCTGGGCATCTTAGTGAGACACTTTCATAAAAAGAAAGTAAAACAGAACGGGGATGTAGTTCAGTGAGAGAAGCTTTGCCTATTCTTTTCCAGGCCGTGTTCAAACTTCAGTGATACACATGTCCACAAACACAGAAATTATTCTTTATTTGGGCATCATTAAAAAATGTGTGTGTGTGCGTGCGATGGTGTTTAGGGAAGGGTCTACAGGGTGTTCACAGTTTCACTACTAGATCAGATTCATAGTGATCTGCCTGTTTACAGCCTCCAAGAGCTGGGATTATAGGTATGCACCACCAGGACCATTCTCCATTGCTGCATCAGCGCACGGCAGGCCCCAGGGGTTGAACTCTCGGCCCCTGTGCCTGCTTGCAGACGCTTTAATCCACTGATCTATTTGGCTGGCCCCAACAATGTGTTTTCAGTCACGGGCTGTGTTTTACTAAACATTACTATCAAAATTATTTTGTGCTTTGTTTTGCTTTGTTTTTTGGTACTGGGGATTGAACTCAGGACCTTGGGTTTGCCAGGTGGGCACTTAGGCTGCTGAGCTATCTCCCTGGCCTCCATCAATAGTTATTGAAGTGAGATCTTTTTCTTTTTTAGGTATCTCAATTGGTCATGAGGTAGTAGAAGTAGTGTGTCCTGTTTAATGAGCTCATGAAGAGTAATAAAATAATGGTATTTTAAATTCTATTAATGTCTCTGTGGAGGGGGAAAAGTACAAGTTGCTCTGTAACATGTTTTTTTCTGGATTATAAAGTATATTAAAAAGTTCTATCATTTATCTGATGAAAGATATGAGCTAAGGCAATCAAATTTTAAAATTATTGTTTAGGTAACTATGTTACAGAAACTTTTGTTGGAAAAAGAAATGTTTATGAAGCATGAGTGATTGCAGCAGAGTTGGATTTGTCTTATACCTCTTTGGTATGTTGCATTTGTACCCATTAGCATAAACAATTTTTTGTGTTTTTATTTTTGTGTGTTTATTTTTGTTTCTGTTTATTTTGCTTATAAATAATGAAATATTGAAATATTATAATATAATGGATGCAAGTTTCTGGGCTAGTGTTTAATGGTACAGCACTTGTTCTTGATGTGTTAAACCCTAGATTTCATCCACAACCCTGCCAGAAAAGTGTTTATTCCATGAAATGTGCTTTATTTTCTGTGAAACACTGACAAGTTTTTACATATTAAGAGTTTGTCTGAGTTTATGTATACCTCTGATTTCTTGATCATTGTTCTCAACAGCATGTCATAATCTATTGTGTTTGGTTTTCCTCAATGAAGAAACCGATAATTATCTGTTCCATAAGAGATTTTATAGTGTACTCTATTGTTTTGGTGCTAGGAGTTGAACCTATGACCTTCTGCATGCTAGGCAAATTCTCTACCACGTAAGTATTCCTAGGCACTATGTGTACTTTATTTTTTAATTTATTATTATTTTTTATGTATTTTGTTGTTGTAGGGTCTCAACTATGCAGCTTAGATTTGTGGTTATCCTTCTGTTTTCAATCTCCCTAGGGCTGGGATTACAGGCATGTGTCACTGTGCCTAGACTCTGGTATAATACGCCCTAGGGGCGGGGCTGGCTGGTGTTTGGGGATCAAACTTGGGTCCCTGCTGTTGCCTAGGCTTGCCTAAGCAGGTGCTTTAGTCTGCTGAGCTATTTCGCAGATGCTATGGTTTGTTTTCTTTCTTTCTTTCTTTCTTTCTTTCTTTCTTTCTTTCTTTCTTTCTTTCTTTCTTTCTTTCTTTCTTTCTTTCTTTCTTTCTTTCTGGCAGAGTCTACAGGGTCTCACTGCATATATTGGACTTGTAGTAATTCTTCTGTTTTCAGCCTACCAAGCACTGGGATTACAGATGTGTGCCACCATGCCCAATCTTAGTTATCATCTCAGTGCGCCCTGGACCAATGCTGGCACTGCACACCAGGGACTGAACCCAGTTCCTGCGTCTGCCTAAGCAGGCACTTTAGTCCACTGAGCTATCTGGCTAGCCCTCATCTTTTTTCTGATTCTTTTCTTTCCTCTGGATTGGGGTAGTGGAATTGAGACATGGTTTTGTTATGTAGCCTGGGCTGACCTCATGGCAGTCCTCCTACCTCAGTCTCCTGAGTGCTGGTCTAATGGATTTGGGTTATACTAGGAATTGAACTTAGGACTTCACACTTTCCAGGCAGGCACTGTGCCACTGAACTAAAAAATCCCTGATGCTCTCCTAGATTTTTAAATATTGCTGTATGTCAAGATTCTGACCATCTATTGTAAAACTCACTATGTGGTACTGTCTAGACTCACAATTTTTAGTATACCACTTTATTAATCCCACATTTCTTTCTCATTACTTCAAAGGAATCACCTCTTCCCTCTCCACACTCAGTTGCTCTACCAAGGTCTTGCTATGTAGTTTAGACTGGCCTTGAACTCACTATGTAACCTTAGGCTGGCTTTAACATCACAGGAATCTTCTCCCTCAACCTCCTGAGTGCTATAATTACAGGTGTGGGCCTGGCTTGTCAGGCCTTTTAAAATTAAATTTTATTTTGATACATAAGTCTTGCCACATTTCCCAGGCTGGCCTTGAGAACTCACACTTATCTTGCTTCTGTTTTCACTACCTGGGATTATAGGCTTGTGCTGCCACACCCAGCATTAAGAGATTCATCCTTAATGCAGATTAGTACAGATTGATATATCTCACTGCCTTCTGGATATCCTTATTTGAAGATTTGATAGTAAATTAACAGCATAAAATTAAACTATATTTATCCAATTCTCTTTATTCTGATTTTTTTAGTGGTCTCATCTCAAGAAATGATTTATCTCATACTTTTTCATATCTAGTATTTCATATCAAGAAAGGTTACTGTCTGCAAAATACAGTATTTCCAGATCTGATCACCTCGGCTACTTGTCACCTTGGCCCTGCTTTTCCTTGGGTTATTAGTTTACTAACTAGTCTTTTGCTCTTATTCTTCACCTTCTTATAATATTTAACAATCTTACTATTTACAGAAACCATTTATAAATCATAGATCATGTCAATCCCTCTTCAAATCTTTTAATGACTTCCTTTCATACTTAAAAAGAGTTATATTTTTCTGTTGCCTACAAATACCTTTAAGGTAAGGTCCTTACTCTTTAGCACACTGAATTGTAGCATAATATCCTTATTTTTATTCAGATATCCTATATATGTACATATACAATGTTGGGGAATTAGCCCCACCCTCAACTCCCAGTTCTTATATAGGCTCTTAAGGTGGATCTAGGAACCAACCTTAGCATTACTGATAAGAACTAAGCATACAAGTTTTAATCATTTTACTTATAAATGAGGACCTTGAGAAGAGATCAAGGTTCAAAGTCTGAAGTAATTATCAAAGCAAGATGGTTTTGTAGTCTTTGGACATAGAATAACACATTTGAGATGAAATGAGAGAACAAATGGATCACTGGACAAGGGTAGTAAATTACATGTCACTAAGATATATGTGGGACGTGTGTAATGCCTGTTGAACTTTATTTACTTATGTAATAAGTTACAGCACTATTTTCTAGTCTTGTGGTACAAAAGCCAATTTTGTCCCCATAGTACATGAGCCACTCCCCAAAAAGGAATCCTCAGACTTGGTATGTGTGTAAAAAGACAAGCCAAGTGACTCTTCCGATAGTTGTAGTTCCTCAAGTGATTTCCATGTGAAATCATAAGGACACTAATTCAGCTGTTTTGGGTAGAGAAACATTGTTTGAGATAGGGTCTTCCTTTAATTCAGCCTGGGTTTGAACTCACTATGTAACCCAGGTGGCCTTCAAATCATTGCAGTTCTGCTTTCGCCTCCTGATTGCTGGGATTACAAATGTGTGCTACCACACCTGGCTTCAGCATATTTTATGATGGTATATTTTTAACTCTTTTAGTAGAAAAACCAGGAATCTTCTACGGACATTTGTGTTTTCAAGTATTTTAGCTGCTGTGACTGTAGGACTGTTTGTTTTCATAGATGTAGTATAGAACTTTCATAGAAGTTCATTTCTTTCAGTTGGTTATATGGACCACAAGGGTGAGAAAAATTCTTTTGCAGTTAATTAATAGAACTAGTACATGTTAACTGCACAAGATTTCACTGTGTGATAAGAATATGACAAATGTTTTATTAAAAATTGACATTTCTAAGAAAGCTTTAAATATGCAGTGCATTATCAGATATTTGTCATTTTTAATAGATAATACAGGGGCTGGGGAGACGGCTCAGTAGAATAAGCGCTTCCCTGGCAAGTACAAGGGCCTGAGTTCAATCCCCGGTTCCACCAACAAAAATCAATCTATCAATAAATAATAAAGTAAATTAAATTGTAAAAATAGATAATAACGTGTGAGCTTCAAAAATCAAAGATGAAAGTGAAAGCTGGGCATGGTGCACATACCTGTAATCCCAGCACTTGGGAGGCCAAGGTAGGAGGATTGCTTCAAGTTTGGGGCCAGCCTGCACTACAAAGTGAGTTCAAGGCCTTCCTGAACTATATATTCAGACCCTGTCTTAAAAAGAATAACAACAAAAGAAGATAAAAATAATTGAAAAGTATTTTTTCCAGTCACCCAATTTTGCTTCTCATAGAAAACCAGTAAAAGATGATTTTAATATAGTAGTAGGCTTTTATGTATAGATAGTATTTTATGTGTTTGATTTTTTTTTTCTTCAGTTGATGTTAGGAACATGTAAACCTGCCTCATTCTTTTAAACAATATAGTATTCTGTTGTATCTCTGAAAGTACAATAATTAATGTGATCTTATTGGTGAATAAATAAGCTGTTTCTAATCTTTTGCTGCAATAACTTACTTTTTATAATTTTTTTATAAGATACCAATTGTGTACCATTTCTAATATCTTATCAATGATTATTATACTCTTTAAATTTTTAAGAAAGTAAAAAAGGACAAGAAAAATATTTCAGTATGCATGATTCTTTATATTAAAAAAATAAGATTATACCTGCAGAATAAATCTTAATAGTATTGTTAGGTTCAGAGGTCTATATCATCAGTGTTATAAATACCACCAAACTTCTTTTTTTTAGTAGTTTTGGACTAATTTCTGTTCTTACTAGTAGTTTTTGACCAAAAGGGTTGCTAGAAGGGGCCAGGGAGATGGCTCAGTAGAATAAGTACCTGCCTGGCAAGTGCAAGATCCTGCGTTCAATCCCTTTTACCATAAAGAACAAAAGGGTTGCTAAGTAATTTTGTTAAGGACCAGATAGTAAATATTTGCTAGTTTGTATCTGTTATGTGGTCTCTTCCACAGACTTCTAACTATAATTTTTGGTCTTGGGCCATCATTTGTATGATTGTTGAAAGAGTCATATGAACCCATCATATGAACATTTATCTGAGCTTTTGGAGCAGATTAAAAATTATTTCAGTGCCACTGATAGTTTCATTCCTTGCTTCATTATGCTTTTCATTAGGTCCAATTTTGCCTTCTTGTGGACCTATTAAATATAGTTTTGGCATAGAGCTTGTAAGAATATATTTGTTTCCTAAATATTTATATGGATTTAGTGCATTGTTGAAGATACTACAGGAGTAGTACATAAAGAGATTTGAAGTATTAAAGTTAGGGCCAGGGATACAGCTCAGCAGCATAAGCCCCTGCCTGAAGTATTAGAGTTAAGATGATATAGTAGAAGAGAATCTTATTGTCTTTACCAATTTTGGTGAACATGGTATTTCACTGCATTGTTGATTCATATTTCTGTTTTCTTTTTTTTTTTTTTTTGCAGAACCAGGGATTGAACTAGGACCTTGCGCTTGCCAGGCAAGCACTTATTCTACTGAGCTATCTCCCAGGCCCCCATACTTATTTTTTTGATCCTCAGTATTACCCTGCTTGTGAAACTTGTGTTTAAACTATGTTTGGCTGGTCATTTCTTTTTTTTTTTTCTTTTTGGCAGAACCGGGGATTGAACTCAGGCCCTTGTGCTTGCCAGGGAAGCACTTATTCCTCTGAGCCATCTCCCCGGCCCTGGTTATTTCTTTATTAAACAATGAACCTTTATCTATTGAGGATGCACCTTTTGTGTGTAATATAAAGAAATGTCTTTATACAGTTTATCCCTTTATCTTTTGATTTAGTTTGATTCTCTTTAGAAATTTCCATAGTCACATTTGATATTTTATATTTTTAGTCATTATTTTCTGCCTTTTGTCATCATCAGAAAGGCTTGTTCTTTGTGACTTAAAATAATTTCTAAAAAAATAATAATAACTATTCTGCCATAAAGGATAAATGACACATTTCTAGGTAAATGGATGAACCTTGAGACCACGCTCTTAAGTGAAATAAATCAGACACGTGTAAACATTGATTTGTTTCTCTTGTGTACTTATAAGAGAAAGGGTAAATAAGGAACAAAATGTAGAATAGAATTTGGGAAATGGGAAAAAATGTTCAAATGAGAGAGAACAAGGATGGGGTAAAAGAAGGGAAGGGAAAAGGAAGATAAAAATGGAAATAAAGCATTTATAGATGGGAGAATAAGGATAGAAGGGGAATAGTATGGGGAAAAAAGAATCAAGATATATTATGTACGGGTACAAATTCCCTATGATACATGTGATCATAACGCATATGGAAGGTGTACCAGTAAAATTACTTTAAAACATAATTCTTGCATGGCTTAATTTTTGGAAAATTGCTTATATATATAGATATAGAAGTTATTTTAGTATATATTAAGGTACAATATTTCTTGGTGACTCTTTCTCATGATAGTCTATCCTGAATTTAAATGTAGAGATATGAAGGGTTGCATACAGTATTACTTTTTTTTTTTTTTCCATCTAAATAACTTTATTTACTATGCAAGATTGCAGAGTATTTGCTGTGTGGCTTGCTTGTAAGGATAAAATATTGAATAGGAGAGGCTCTAGCCCTTACCTCTAATAATTAACATCCTGGTAGGGCTGTGTGTGTGTGTGTGTGTGTGTGTGTGTGTGTGTGTGTGTGTTTACATGTTTACCCTCTGCTTCTGTATTTATATTTTAACCCTTAGCTTCTCTTATTAGGAGAATTTTCAAATAAAAGGAATAATTGAAATAAGACAGAGAGTGGTTTTTTTTTTCGTCTTTTTGAGTGTTTATAATGCCATATTTTTCCCTTCTTCCCTCCCTGCTTCTCCAGTAGAGTATAGTGTGAGAAAAATGCTTCACCTATAAGACATTTTATGTTTAGTCTTTTATTTATTCTTTTGGTACAGGGACTAGCTATGCAGGTTGGACTCATAGTGATCCTCCTGTCTCAGCCTCTGCAGTGCTAGAATTACAGGTGTGTGCCACCATGCCTGGTTTTGATACTGGGGGTCAAACTCAGCACCTTGTAATTGCCAGACAGGTGCTTAGACCACCAAGCTGTTTCCCCAGCCCCCTGTAAGACATTTTAAGAAGATTTTTGCTTTGTTCTTCCCTACGTAACCCATTTACTGGGTATTGAATGTCTACATTTCTAACTCCTATCCCCTGGAAAATTTTTTAAAAATATGATACAGGATGTCACTAAGTTGCTGAGTTGCTCAAGGTTGTCTTAAACTTGAGCTCCTCCTGCCCAAGCCTTCTGGAGTGTCAGAATTACAGGCATGTAGTACCACACATGGCATATTCTCCAAGATCAGCCTCTATTATGTTCTCCTGTCTTGAGTTGATTGTTTTAGAAAGTAGAGAAGAATGATTATTCTGTCTATTCTTTTATCCAAAAAAGAAAAGCATTTTTCTTTTTTTATATTAAAGAGAAGACTCTCCTCCCTCACTGTGGCATCATACAAACTCAGATTTTTATTTGTTCATCATTGCATTGTTTCTAATTTTTCTGGTGCAATCTTTTTTCTAGCTCCAGAGAAATAGACATTGTTACAATGTCTTTTTTTTTTTTTTTTTTTCATTTCATCCTTAGTGCCCAAGACAGTACCATAGAATCCATGCTGAATGATTATTTTAGGCATTGGGGAGCTATTGTTTGATATCACTGGAGGATATAATACAGATTTTTTTTTTTTTTTGAAACAGGGTCTTGCTGTGTAGGGTCAGGCTGGCCTTGAGTTCAGTGCTAACTGCCTTCCTTCATTGTACAAGTGCCTGGATTACAGGCATACACCACCACACTTCCCTGATTTATGTTCTTAGAAAGATAATACTGATGTATCCATGGAGAGGACAATTTGAGGAAATCTTTCATGTGGACCCTCTAATTAGGACATAGTTACAAATAACTTAAGCAAAAAGAGGAATTTATTGGAACCTGGCATCTCTGCAAGAGTTGAAAAACCCATCATATGAACATTTATCTGAGCTTTTGGAGCAGATTAAAAATTATTTCAGTGCCACTGATAGTTTCATTCCTTGCTTCATTATGCTTTTCATTAGGTCCAGTTTTGCCTTCTTGTGGACCTATTAAATATAGTTTTGGCATAGAGCTTGTAAGAATATATTTGTTTCCTAAATATTTATATGGATTTAGTGCATTGTTGAAGATACTACAGGAGTAGTACATAAAGAGATTTGAAGTATTAAAGTTAGGGCCAGGGATACAGCTCAGCAGCATAAGCTCTTGCCTGAAGTATTAGAGTTAAGATGCTATAGTAGAAGAGATAGAATTGAGAGATTAAGTAGTACAGTCAGTGGCATTTGGAATTATTCTTTTTTTCTGTCTTGAGCAACTGCTGCTTTAGTGAATCTACTAATTAAGTGAAGAAAATAGAAGATGCATATGTTTGGAGTGGGTTGATGAATTTGAGTTAAGAGATTTTAAATTGAGGTTCCTGCATATCCAAAAGATGTTTAGATAGAGATATAAGAGGTTGAATATAAATATCTAAATCTTGAAAGAAAGGTCTAAGCTAAAATGATGAGAATATCCATAGCACATGTCATGGCTGTGTATCACTAAAATAATTTAGTATGAATATGAGATAAAAAATCGTTTAGTATGAATAAAAGATATCAGTGAAATACTGAAATCATTGATAGTGGAAGTGAATTGTAAAATAATAGGCCAGTAATAAAGGTAGGAAGAAATATAGTGCAAAGAAATAAAGGAAATTTTGGGGGACTACCCACTCGGGCCCCCCTCTTATCCCTCTCTTGGACAGAAGCTTTCTTTCCCTCAATAAATCTGTTCTCATTAAAAAAAAAAGAAAAAGAAATCAAGGAAATTTTACCTTGAAGGATCATGCCACATAAGGATTGAAAAAACTAATTTCACTAGAGTCTGACATTGTTAATAAGAGTAGTTTCAATGGGAAGTTGGAGCTGGTTATATTATTTAAGTTCAAAGGACAAATCAGTGGGGGGTTAAATAGAGAAAAAAGTAATGTAAATTTGTTCTTTCTACAAATTTTTGAAGGAAAGAGATGAAAACTGTATACTAGGGCTTGACATTTTCTTTATTTTGAAGTGGGGAAGACTTTAGCATATAGTTAGAGCTGTAAGCAGTTTTTCAAAAAGTTTAGTATAGTCAAATGCCACTGACTATACTACTTGATCTCTCAATTTCATCTCTTCTACCACAGCATCTTAATTCTAATACTTCAGGCAGGGGCTTATGCTGCTGAGCTGTATCCCTGGCCCTAACTCTAATACTTCAAATCTCTTTATGTACTCTTGTAGTATCTTCAACAATGCACTAAATCCAAATTTAACAGCAAGGTTAAATTTTATTTTTCTTTAAATGCTATTTTAAGCATTAACTGCTTTCGATTTGTTGTGGGGTTAGTGCAGAGAAAATGGGGCTAAGATATAGCTTCTATTACAATTGAGTAGGCTCAGCTACCCAGAATATCATTTTAAAATCACCTTCTGTATTTTGGTCACTGTTTTAATAGGCCCTTTATACATGACTATCACTAATCCTCACCACAAATTAATTTCTAAGGTGAGTATTATGCAGTTTTACATGTAGATTCTTAATAATTTTCTCCTCAGAATCATTGATTTTAAGGATTGTGCTTTACTTTCACCACAGATGTGTCTGATTCTGAGATTGGTGCTCTTTTCTCCATATCACCTTGTCTTCCTTTCTAGCCTGAAGTTTTTCAAATCTTGGCTCCCCATTTCCTTAACTATCAGCTAAGGGATAGTCATTTCTGTCACACCTATATCAAAATGTTAAATGAATTCTATAATGATATTATCAATATTTTATTTGAAAAGAAAAAATATATTTGGTTAAATACCAACAGACCTTATAATTGTGGTCATCTTTAGCACTATCATTTGTCTAAACAGTATTTTACTTTTTAAGGTGGTGGTATCATGGATACAGAAATGTCTGAAGATATAGACCACAACCTAACTCCTACCCTTGACAGCATGTCTTATGGAATGCCGAATCAAACAGGATCTGAAAATTCATTGCTGGATGAAGATGATTATTTTTTGAACTCTGGGGATCTTGCAGGAATTCCTGTCGTTGGTAGTGACAATGAGGATGAACAGGATTTTAGTTCAAAAGAGAATCTTGTTTCTTCAATTCATACTGATGATAGCTTGGAAGTAGAGAGAAGAGTCACACAGCATGAATCAGACAATGAAACTGAAGTACAAATTCAAAATAAATTAAAAAAAGACTTTCCTAAACAGTTTGATCAGGTTTCTGTGTTTAAATCGATACGGAAAGATTTTAGTCTAGTAAGAGAAAACAGCAAGGAGACATTTTCTGGAAAGGAGAAAAATAGAGACCTAACATATCATGAACGTGAAAAACGGTTGGATAAACCCCATAAAGATTTGGATTCAAGGTTGAAAAGCAGTTTTTTTGATAAAGCAGGTAATAATTGTTGGAACAGAACCTTAAAACACAGTAACAAAGTACTGATAATGCAGCTTTTATTACTTTTGATGTTAAGTAAAATATAAACAGTTAAGTTCATTGTAAGCTTGTCATTTTTCTTTTATCCTTGTTCTTTGCAGAGTGAATTTCTCCCAGTAACTTTTGGTAATGGTATAAATGATTGAAAAGTAGCTCTAAGCCTCATTTCTCCCTTTCCTGGTTGCAATATTTTGATGAGAAGGAAAGATACTCGAATCACCTGTTCATTTTCTTTGATTGAACATTGGAACCTGAAGTTGGATTTAACTTCCTTGTGCTGTAAGCACTAATTCAAACTGCTGTCCCACCAATAAGTCTTAAGTTAGGGAGATTTAAAAAAAATTATATTTATTTTATGTTTTGAAGTTTCTTGAGGCTCTTTTTGAGCCTCTTTGTGTTTAGTACATTGTACTTTATGACACTAGTTCCATTCTTGAATCTATCACATATTTTCTTCTGTGTCTTCCTTTCTTCTTACTATTTCATTTGCCTGTATGCCATTGTCTCTTTTGTTTATATACCAGGAAAAGCACTTCTCTAATAATGCCTGACTCATAACCTCTTCTACTTTGTAGTCATTCCTAACTACTCTAAAATCAAGTATAGTTTCCTTATCTATAATTCCATAGCATTTTGTTTATGCCTCACATTTATAGTACTTGCCACGCAATATTATAGTTTTGTTTTTGTTGTTTTATCTCCTAGTATGGGAGTTTCTTAAGAACAGATGTATCTTAATTCATCTTTGTATTCTTGAGGCCTAACCTGGTAAAGTAAAAATTGTAGTTGTTTCATGATTTTTTTTTCCCCCGGACAGGGTCTTGCAAAGTAGTGTAGATCAGCCTTGAACTTGCTGTGTAGCCCACACTGGCCTCCAACTTGTGATCCTCCTCTTAGTTTCTTGAGTGCTGGGATTACAGTTGTGTGCCACCAGGCCAGGCTCAGATGTTACATTGACATGAAGGAGAGCAGGTATACTGTACCAATCCTTATATTTCTTCTGATGATACTAGGAAATACAGGATAGAAAGGACAAACCAGCATAGTTAAAAAGTCTAACTGTTTGGAGTATGCATGCCATACAACACTATGCAAGAGTGTATGTATATATTCAGCAATCCTAGAAGGGCTAGCAAAAGTTAGTGGAGTCTTTTGTTCTGAAGAAATGTAGTGTCTAACAGAAGGGACAGATAAATAGAAGTATCAGTGACCAGTTTAATAACATAAGATTTATTTATTATTAAAGACAAAGGTAGAAGAATCTGTCATAAGGCAGAGTACAGCGTTTCTTTCAAACAGGAAGCAGTGTGTTTTATGTATCCATAGGGGAAGAGGTAAATTTTAAGTTAGTAAGGGATATTTGTAGAAGAGAGGTGAAATTTGAACTGAGAAGAATCTAGAAAACTCTATAAACATTAGTATTGAAGAGACTTGGTATAGAAGTAGCAGTAATAAAGGAGAACAAAACATTTTCAGAGGCTAGTGAATAAAGTAACCACTTTATATTTGAGCAAGTAAAAGATATAAGAGTGAAACTACTTTCTGGGTATGTCTTGGGACCCAATTCACTCTAATGAGCATCTGTGTTGGAAAAAGGTGATGAACAAATGATAGCTTTCTGGATCACTCTATAAGATTTGTTATTCATATACATATGTTTGTTTGTTTGTTTTTCTTTCAATAGCTAATCAAGTTGAAGAAACATTACATACCCATTTACCACAAACCCCAGAAACAAACTTTAGGGTAAGTTTTCAGTGTGTATGTAGATTACTGTTACCTGTGGCAAGTGTCAAAGTTTTCTTTATGTTACTTTTCTAAACTCTTTAACTATATGTGTTAGGTAGAGCTCTGAATTTTTTTTTTTTTTTAACATTACTTTATTTGAGTAGGACATTGCTGGAGACATTCCAAAAACCCTCAGCTCTTAGGTTCTTTGTATTTGATATGTAGAGCCATAGCACATTTACTTTTAGGCACAGGGACTCTAGTGAATGTCCACAGAGTTCATTACCAGTGAGCTTTTCTTTGGGTTAAGCCTGAAGAGGAATCATTTTAACATTTGAATACTTATTAATCCTTTATATTGTGTTTTAGGATTCCAGCTACCCATTTGCCAATAAAGAATCCATTGGTTCGGAACTGGGGAATTCCTTTGCATCAAATATTAGAATTAAAGAAGAACCTTTGGATGATGAGTATGACAAAGCAATGGCACCACAGCAGGGACTACTAGACAAAATTAAAGATGAACCTGAAAATGCTCAAGTAAACATTTCACCTTTTTTTTTTTAAACCTCCCCCTTTTTTTTTTGTTCACACATGAAATTATTCATTTCCGAGAGGAAGTACTTAAGTGAAGTTTGTTGATAGGGTGAAATGAGACTGTTAAAGGAGGTTGTGGTGATTTGAAGTGTTTTGCAAGGCATTAACAAGAGTTATGAAAGTTTTCCTGAGTAGTGATGAAGACTTTTAATCATCTCTGTTTCTCAATACCACTGTGAGTTTTAATGTATTTTAGTACAAGGATTTGAGATTGATAGTGATAGCCTAAGGATGATAGCCACAGTTACAATTGAAGGTGTAATGGTGTATTTATAGGATTGTGTTGTGACTCAGTATAGAATGACAAGCCTTTTGCAGTTACTGCTAGTAAGGTACAGATTAGGTGTGGATTTTATATATTCAGGAGGGGTTACTGGACAGATCATCTCTGGAAGATTTGTTTGAAGAACCAGTTTTTTGGGTTAGTGGGTAAAAGGTAAAGGAGGCTTTGTTGATCATGCATGGCCTCAAGTTTTAGATTCTAATTTTTAATATGGCAAAGGTAGAGCTCTGCTATTTCACATTTGCTCTGGAAGGAAAAGTCATGGGGATTCTGTGTCTGTGAGGTCGTGGCTAAATTATCCTTGTAGACAATCACATTGCAGTGATTGGAGTAGAAAAAAATTGTATCAGATGCTGTAATTATTTTGAAATATGGGAAGGAGACCAGCAGATGACTACACAGCAGCAATTATTTGAAGACAGTCTGTGTTTTGTACATGTCCATTAATTGAGAGGATGAGAAGTCAAGATAACATGAATTAACGATTTTTCTGAGATTAATATTTGATTTGGAGAAAACTTACCTTTTCCTATCTTTCTATTATATAATGGGGTTTGAGGACATCATTCATGTTTCAACTTTAACACCAATGACATTTTGTGCCAGATGATTTTTTTTGTTAGAAGGGGTTGCCGTGTGCATTGGTGGAAGTTTAGCGATATTCTTGCCATCTACCTAGTAGATGCTATTAACAACAATGTCCCCTTTCCAGTTGTAACATACAGAAGCATCTTTAATATAGCCAAGTGTCTCCTGGGGAAACAAAATCATTTACTGTTGAGAACCACTGCTTTAGAATACATAGATATAAAAGTGGGTGATTAGAGAAAGTGATTATAGAGGTAGATGATTCATATAAGCTAAATTGATACTCACATAAACAAGAATTATGTGGTACCCAGGAGAAGATAGATGTATCAGAGTAGTGATAGT
Source organism: Ctenomys sociabilis (assembly GCA_004027165.1). NCBI lineage: Eukaryota > Metazoa > Chordata > Mammalia > Rodentia > Ctenomyidae > Ctenomys > Ctenomys sociabilis. Next base: position 37,488 of record PVKA01014159.1, on the reverse strand, counting down.
AAAACTGTAGGAGTTGGGTAGATATGAGTACAGTTGGATTGAAGAAAACATAAAAAAGGATATGAGTGTATTTCACATGTTTGTAGAAGCAGATAAATAGGAAATAATATCAACATTAGGAATAAATGTTATGAAATCCAGGGACAGTTCATGTAGCAGTGTATGTTTCAGAATACTACAACCATGACGTATTCAATCTCTTTACATATCCCAGTGTGCACATAGGGAATATATAAGAAATTATAATGCTGACCAGGTACCAAAGGCATCTCTTTCTTTTGTACATTATCCAATGACATTTCATTGAGATGAAAAGTACAAACACAGTGGCAGTAGAGAGTATTGGTTCCAGTGGCTAGAAAATATGAATAGGATGAAATGGATAAAAGTGCCTATATCTTTTGTACTTATTCAAAATTATGAAATGTGTTACAAAATACTAAGTATGAAGTTTTATCATGACTACAGGGGAGAACTTACCTCAGAGACTCAGACCCAATTGGACATTTGACAACAAAGCAGTAATAGGGATAGGTTTGGGATATAAGATCCAAAAGCATTCTTTATGCTGATCCTACCAAAAAGCAGTCCCAGCAGGTGAGTAGGTAAAACTAGGTTTTCCCTGGGCATTCCTCTGTTGTTAGCCTGACAAATCCTGTAGGACCAAAACTTTGAAAAAATTCTCTTAGAAACCCTTCAGGAGAGTTCATGTTATGAATTATAGCAACTGATCCTTTCCTTTTTACCTTTCCTTCTCCTAGCACCTTTTACCTTTCTCCTACTTTCTAGTCCTCTTCTATTATCTGTCTCATCATTATGCTGCTCTTTTAGGTATTTCTCCCCTGTAGTGATTGGAAATCTAAATTCCTGGCTTTTTAATGTTGAATATTTCTTTATTAATCTTAATAATTTCCCATGGATCAGAAAAGGGGATTCCAGTATGTTGTTTTCCTAGTTTCTAAAATAATACTACTAACCTTTCAAAAAAAAAAAAATACTGATAGATTTATAGTTATGATCAGCCTTTACTTTTGACCATTAGTTACTAGTACTTTTCCTCATGGCTTAACACATCGTAGTTTTAGCTTCTGACATCTTTTCAAAGCCTTCCTTGGCTTTACTAGTACTTACCGTTGTAGTTTTACTTTTGCTCACTTCTTAACTCTCCTTTTTACACAACTCACTTTGATCTTAGTTTCTTTACTTTCCCATATGAATTCCTAAGATGCTGAAATGTGTGCATACATATTTAACTTGCTGTTGGTTATTTTAATTATAAATTCCCAGGTTATCATCATCCTTTTGCTTCTGTTACAGATATAATATCATTTGGTCTTCCAGTTTCATTTCTTCATTCTAATTCCTTTGCATGTTACTATGATATTTCTATTGTGACTATATAGACTTTTGTATTTGCTATGTTGTTTCATCTGTACATAAAACAGTGTAGGATGGCTTTAGCCCAGGATATTTAACTACATTTGTAAATACAGAACTGAATTTCAAAGAAATTAAGTTAGTTACTCAAAGCCATATTGGAAAAAGTAGTCTGGAGTTACACTCAAAGTCTTAGTTAATTTACAATTTTCCTATAAATAAATGTTTAATTTTTTAAAACACTTGAAGGTTTTAAAATAGAAATTTATAGAAGGCAGAGACCTCCTTTTTTCTTTTTCTATGTGCTTTGAAAGCTAGACATTAAGTAAATATGTTAAATTCATGATTGTACTTGCTCAAAATAATAGAGCTAATTTATAATCTTTCATTGAAATAAATTAGTTGAGACAGGACAACAGATTAAGTGTTACATTAGCCATTCATGCAAGCTTAAAAAGTAGAATATAAACATGAAAATGTTGGTGCTGTAGTTTAGTCATGTAAAGTTAATTTGTAGAAACCTTGTTCTTTTGTTTCTAAAATGCTGGAGATATTGATATGGGATCTTCCTTTGTGGGAAATGAAGGAATCGCTTCTCAGTCTTTTGGCCAAGATCAAGTATGGTAAATGAAGGAAAAGTGAAGATATTCAAAAAGAGCTTTTTATTCCAGTACTTTTTTTATTTTTCTCTTAAAGCTTTTGGGTCATCAATCAAATAGTTACTTTTCAAAATATATTTATCACTTATTTGCTAATCACTGATTTGTATCAAATACTTAGAAAATTAGTTATTTTTGATGGACACATAGACCAGACATGCTGTTTTTGAAGGCTTTATGGGATGTTCAGAATACTTAAGATGCATACTTAGTAATATGTATACTTGTGGCTTTAAAATGTGTCTGAAGTTTAGAATTGCCATCACTGAGAATCAGAACTGATTATAGAGGCCATAAGTTTCAGCTAATGAATATTGATTATTTTTGGAATTTCCTGAAATTATTTTTGTTTTTGCTGGAGCGTTGCTTTAATATACTACAGAACAGTGATGGTGAACTTTTTAGAGGTTTCAGTGATTCAAACAGCCTACTACAGCACACAAGCCCTAGGTTTACCACCACTGCTATGTAACATAAGGAGTCAGGATAATAATAGGAAGTCTTAAATACATATATTTTCACCAACAGCATGAGTGACTTTGTTAGATACCAAAATACATCTCATGTAATTCATTACATATTGTATAATAGATAGTCTTTTGATCATAGAAAAGAAAGACCTATTTAAATCAATAGCAGTTATTGCATTTCAAAGTAAAATGTTCAGAACCTTTGTTAGTAATTGTTGAAGGAATGCAGATTAATGATATGGGCATTATTATTGAACTCTTGTTGGATTTTTGGCCTAATAATGTTTAGAAAATTAGAAAAAGTAGTAATAGAAACTGGGAGATAAAATTACCATCTGGTAATTGCTGGTAAGGATCTTTATTAGAGAATTCATCAGAGGTTAGTAAGGTATGCAGTTGAATTATAGCTTTATAAAATACAGCAATATTTCTACAAATCAGTTCCCAGTGAGTTGCTATCATAAAAAGATATTCTGTCGCCAGCAATAGCTGAGAAGCACTGTCAGATAAAAGACAATTTGAATGAATGGAGACACTTGATTAAAATGGGGCAGGGAAGATGGCTCAGGAGCACTTGCCTGGCAAGTGTAAGGGCCTGAGTTCAATCCCCAGTTCTGCATAAAAAAGTAAAAAATATTGTGATGTCATATATTGCTACATTAAAATACAGATTTGATGTAATTCTGATGAGAATAATGATGGCTACATTGTAAAGTTTTGAAGAGGAGTAGAAGGGTTGCACACACATATATTGTATATGTATTAGGAAAAAATAGTTGGAGAGGTTAAACATGGGAAACCATGTGAAATAGTTGAGCATCCTACAATTTCATTAGGATAGTGTGCTATGGTAAGACTGATGATACAGAATAGATAACCCTTAAAACATATTTTTAAGAAAGCAGGGGTTGGCATGTTATCATCGGTGGCTGACCAGATCCAACCTGCTCTGTTGAATAATTTTTGTTTTTCTATTTACTTATTCAGTAGATTTTAATTAAAACATTAACACATTCATTTATTTACATGTCATCTGTGGCTGCTGTAGCTCTACCAGTATAGTTAAGTATATGTGCTGCTGAAGCAAGCACTTCCAGGAATACCAAGACAGTTAAGTAATTGTGACAGAGATCACATGGCCTGCAAAGTCAAAAATATTTACTATCTGGCCCTTTGCAGATAAAAGTTTGCTGACCCTTGGATTAAAGGACTGTATTATAAACAATGAAACCACTTTCTTATAATTTTATTATGGAAGTAAAACTTTGTAACAGATAGAAGAAACCACAAAGGTAAAGATTGTTAGACTTTATAAAAATGGAAACCTAAGTACATAAAAAATTTAACTCAATACATATTCAGGAAATGTTGATAATTGCTACAGAGGGTTGATACTGTTGTATTATAGTGCACTTGTAATGAACATTAAAAACCACTGCAATTTGAAACAAAGTAGGAAGAGCCTTAATTAGCCTGTTTCTTAAATCACTAGACTACATTTAAGAACAATTTTTATTGGTGATAAGAGTCTATCGTGTATTAAAAACCTTAACTGTGTATCTTTTGCTTAGTAATTCCACTTTGAGAATTACACTATGAATAGAATTAAACTGTAAATATTCACAAAGATATTTATCGTGGCACTACTGATTACACTAAACATGGGAAATTTTTAAATGGAGCAGCCTTGGGTGATAGCTACATAATGTCAGTGCCATGCAAGGCCCTATTAGAGCCTGAGGCAAAAGGGGGGGAAAAAGCATATTGATTCTGTCATGAGTTAATGTTTTAATGTTTTGTTCACCTTAGATTTGTGCATAAATGCTGACTTTTAAAAAATAATGCTTAGGTATTACTTTCTTGCCTTAGGATTTAGGTGCCTTTAATTTTGTGATAGTGCCCTTAGCTCAGTCATATCCCCACTAATATAATATGTCAACAAGCCCCACCACAAAAAAGGAGCATGTCTGTGATATTACAGAATTCTAATGAGGAGTCTTACGTATTTTTCAAACTTACTACTATGTTAAACAATATCTAAAAACTTAGAGCTATTTGTCAGTGTTATCACAATGAAATAGTGTAATTGTAAAAGCAAACAACATCTAAAAATTGTAGTGCAATTTAGATATGTGAGCAAAAGATATAGCTCAGTGACACAACTGGTCTGTCTGGCAAGTGCCAATCCTCAGTTCAATTCCTGATACCAAAAAGGAACAAATAAGCCTCAGTTATGTGACAGTTTATTCATGGCTTAATGTGATTTTGCATGCACCTCAATATCATTAAGATAATATTTAAAGTACAATTTAAAAGATTCTGAGAATTTCAGAATTCTCACACTGCCAAGATTTCAGGGGTTCTTCTACTCCAATCTTAGAAACACTAATCAGGGGAGGTTATAGAATAATTACAACTGTGAAAAGAAAGCCTTTGAATAAAAGAGGGGAAAAGACTGGAAAGAAATATACCAAAAGAATAATAATGATGTTCTTTTGGGATGATGGAAATGTCATTAGAATTTTTCCTACTTATTTAAATTTTCAATAGTGATTATGTATTACTTTTATAATAAACAGTAATTTTATTTCTGTAATATTAAAGAAGAATTTTCAAAAATAATTATAAATATCTGGCAGTGCCCCAGGCTAATTAAGTAGCTGATTTTCATTATTTTACTCTCCCAGCATATATAAACATTAAACCTTTATTAATTGTAGTTTGGTTACTGTTTTTTATTTTATTTCTTACTGTAAATGTTTGCTGACTCTAGCAGTAGTAAAACACCTTGAATGTCTGAATTTCTTGATGTATTTGTTCTTTTCTCTGTGTATTTACTTACTTATTTTCTATTTTAAAGGAGTATAGTCATGGCCAACAGCAAAAAACTCAAGAGGGGGAACTGAAAATTAGTGCTGTGTTTTCCGTCAGTGGCAGTCCTCTTGGTAAGAAATGGAGTTGAATAAGTGAATCCTAGCTCATTCTGACCAACATGAGTAAGAGGAAGTTTCTGCTTCTATTATATTAATGAGCTAGGCATTACTCTTAGAACATTTAGAATGCCTTAAATTATACGCTATATGGTTATTATTAAGTTTTAAAACTAGCTCTAGAAGAAAAAGAATGGATAACTTAAAATGTCTGGTAAAAAGTTAAACATTTTTTCTTTCAATTTTTTTTTTTTTAAGCTCCACAGTTGACTACTGGCTTTCAGCCTTCACTGGCATCATCTGGCATGAATAAAATGCTTCCTTCAGTTCCAGCCACAGCTGTTCGAGTTTCCTGTTCTGGTTGTAAAAAAATCCTCCAGAAGGGGCAAACTGCTTATCAGAGGAAAGGGTCTACTCAGCTTTTCTGCTCTACACTGTGCCTAACTGGATACACAGTTCCACCTGCCCGCCCACCGCCTCCTCTCACCAAGAAAACTTGTTCAAGTTGCTCAAAGTACAGCAGAATTCTCAGTTACCTTCTTTGTTCTCTTTTCTTTTACCATTGATTTTAGCCCATGTATTTTTTCATATGTTTCTTTGTTTTTTTAAAACACATTTAGTAGCTACATGTTGTTTTTTCAGTCTTTCTGTGTACTGGGAGCTTGACTTTCTTTTAGCTTTAAAAATATACCATATGTATTAAGAATTACTATAAAAATCAACCTTTCATGTCAATTGGGATGCTTTATATAAGAAAAAGTAGCTATCTGGGGCATTGTATTATCATAGTATTTTACTGTGTAATTGTAGACAATAGGCTTAAGTCCAATAGATATGTGATGTTTCCTGTTCTGTTGCATAATTGGAATTTACTATTTTTATTCTTAACATGTAATGATGAGTAGTATTATATATATATAATATATATATTATATAATATAATAATATATATAATATATATTATACTACTCATCATATAAAATATACATATATATATAATCTCATCATTATCTCTAACCCACCCTATCAGGCCCATTACAACATTTAATAACAGAAAGGGAATATGGCTTCACTAAGGTTCTTTATATTTATTTGAGGAATATTAAGGTAATCTTGATATGTTTTGTAAGGTGACTTAGAAACTGAATGAGTACATTATACAAAAAAGAATCTTTTTCCATTTTAAAAGATACTGGCTTCTCTCTACTCAGACCATGATTTATTTCTTCATATATCAGGGTTCATAGCTTCCTTCCTCTGTCCTGAAAAGTAAGAAGACACTCCTACCTTAACTTCAGCTAACTAAGAGAATTAAATTTGAGTGTGGGTTAGACATTTTTTCCAAAAGTTAATTATATACCACATTCTTTGAGACAAAGTTTCATTTCTTTGAAAAACCAGAAAAATAAATTTTGGTTATATTTGAGGACTAAAACAGTTGTTTTACATATATACCATAATTCATATATCTAGTAGAGATTAGACTTCCAGTTTCCAGAGAAGTTCTACTTTCTTTTAACATTACTTCATTATTAAAAATTCTTCAACTGTTGGTTTTGTGATTATCTTTTAAGATTATGCAGAGTAAGTATCCTTAATCTGAAAATTAAAATCCAAAGTGGTCTGAAATTTGAAACTTTTAAGTTACTGATACCATACTCAAAACAGCTAATGTCTTTGGAGCAATTCAGGGTTTTGGATTAGGGGTGCTTCACAGAGCCTGTGCAGATATTCCAAAATCTTAAAAACTTTTAAATTTAAGACACTTTTTTTTTTTTCTTTTGCAGAACCAGGGATTGAACTCAGACCCTTGTGCTTGCCAGGGAAGTGCTTATTTTACTGAGCCACCTCTTTGGCCCCATTTAAGACACTTCTGGTCCCAAGCATTTCAGAAAAGAGATATACAGCCTGGCACTTATTCTTTTGCACAGCTTTAGTGTTATTGAAGTTTTATCGCTTGGAGATCTGTTTAATGTACATATGTGACTAATGAAATATGAATTTATCACTTACAAGAAAAATTTTCATATCCATTTTTGGTCAAAAAATGAAAAAAGTTTAAAGTAGTAAGATTGGTGCTTTTCTGACTTGCAACTTAAAGCAATCTAATGTTCTACATGGTGACCATAGTTCATATGTTGTATTCCAGAAAAATTCTGGGGGTGCTTTTAAAGTGTTCTTACCACAAAAATGGTAACTCTTTGAGGCGATACATATATTGATTAGCAAGATTTAATCGTTCTATCATCTATGTACTTTAAAACATCATGTTTTCATGATGTTTTATCTGCCAACATAAAACACATAAGTAACCCAAGAAGTTAGAAACATAACACTAATTCTTTTGTGTCTATTGCTACATAGCTAGCCTAGTAGATACTTAAATATTTGTTGAATTAATTATTTAATAACCCTAACTTTTGAAAACCTGTTTGTATTATTTTGCATCTAGCTATTTACTTTTAGGATAGGCTTATTTTTTGTTTTTGGTGCTGAGGACCAAACCCAGGGCTTCCAGCTTGCTAGGCAAGTGTTCTACCACTGAGCCAAATCCCTAGCCCCTATAGCTGTTTCCTTTTTTTGTAAGTTTATTTATTTATTTATTGCAGTACCGGGGACTGAACTCAGGACTTTGTGCTTGCTGGGCAAGTGCTTACTCTACTGAGCTATCTCCCCAGCCCCTGCTGTTTGCTTTTTAAAAGTTTTTATTTTTATTATTGCATGTTTGCAGTAAATAATGATTATATTCTTCATGGTTGTGTAGTTCCTTTTATGTGCCCTTCCCCCTACCTTGTTTTCCTTCCTCTTCTCTCCCCTCCTTCCACATAGTGTTCAGGCTAATTCAGCTTAACAAAGTTAGAGTTCTTTATGCTGTTTAAATCACAACATATAGTTTTAAAAATGAGTGCTTAGTTATATCTGGGTCTAATATTTGGAGTCCACTATATTCATTAGAAAATTCTATAGTTAATTTGAAAATTTTAATTGTTACAGTTTTTTTTTGGCTTGTTTTGGTATGAAATAGTTTGACCTAAGAACTTTTTTCTCTGCAACTTTATGTAGTTTTTTGTTTGTTTGTTTGTTTGTTTCTTCTCAGTACTGGGGACTGAACCCAAGGGCTTTGCAATGAGCTACATTACCAGTTCTTCTATAAATTTTTAAGTTTTTAAAGTTTTGGCACAGACTTGCTAAATTGCCCAACTTGGGCTCAAACTTGTTCTTCTGACTCAGCTTCCCAGAGTACTGGGATTACTGTATGTGCCATAATTTTTATTTTAGGATATTAGCATTTTCTAAAGCTTAAGTGACATTTCTCCTTTCATAATATGATACTTCTTTCATTTGCCCAACTTGGGCTCAAACTTGTTGTCCTTCTGACTCAGCTTCCCAGGGTACTGGGATTACAGTATGTGCCATAATTTTTATTTTAGGATATTAGCATTTTCTAAAACTTAAGTGACATTTCTCCTTTCATAATATGATACTTCTTTCAAAGATTTATCAAGTTATTTTCATAATTACCATTGAAGACTCATGTAAATTTTAAAATGTGTTTCTACACACACACACACACACACACACACACACACACACACATTTTTCCTCTCCCCTTCCCTAGACAGGGCCTTGATATGATGTGTAGGGCCAATCTTGAACTCATTGTGTTACTCAAATGAATGACAATCCTTCTTTAGCCTCCTGAATGCTGGGATTATAGGCTTGTGTCACCACACCAAGTTTATACTTTTTATTCTCACACATATAAGTTATTTTCAGCTAAATTTATCATGTTGTGTTGGCCTCTGATATTTTCCATAGTTTCCCATAACAGGTATTTTCTTGCATGTTATTTGCAAGAAACAAAACAGTATGTGCCATAATTTTATCTGTTATCTGTTATCATAATTTTATAATGTTATCTGTATCTTGATCTCAGTAAAGTCCATTGATTCTTACAGACTATTTCAGCCAAGCATGATCATGCATGCCTGTGATTCCAGTACTCTGGGAAGCTGAGGCAAGAGGATTACAACAAGTTCATATCCAGCCTCAGTAAGCTGAGAGTATAGCTCACTGTGAAGACTCTAGGTTCAACCCCTTTTTCCTTAATAAAAGTTTGTTTCACCTGTCATATTACATAATAGTTTTATTACTTATCAAAACTTTTCAATTTTTAAATCCTGTTATTGATTTGTAATCCTGCCTCTTCATTCTCTTATTCTTTTATCATTTCTTCTCACCTCTCCTTCCCCACCCCCCACCCCCGTTCTTTTGGATACTGCCTTCATTGTTTTCTTTCTATTTCATTTCACATTTTACCTTTCTTGTTGCTTTAGTCCTCAAATGCTGATCCTTCTTTTTTTAATGTATACCACTTCTTGAACTATTTTTTGTTGTTGTTGCTGGAACCAGGGATTAAACTCAGGCCCTTACGCTCGCCAAGGGAGCACTTATTCCACTGAGCCATCTCCCTGGCCCTCTATTTCATTTTTTATTTTCACTCTTCCTTCCCTCTCTTCCCCCTCTCCCATTATTTACAGTCTTAATATCAATTTAGTACAGTACAGTTTAATTATGAAATTACTGAATTAGGAGCACCTTAAATATAAATTCAAAGAAGCTGAAATGTTCAGTTAGTGCCATGATTTAATTTTGGCACAGGCATGTTTCCCTACATAGTTTCTGTGATCAGACAGGTTTAAATTTGTAAATTAGTCCCAATGAGAAGAATTTTAATTTAATTTGAATATGCCAAAAGTTTATACATATCCCTTCCCCCGTACTACTGTTATTTTTATACACCAGTGGAAATGTGGCAACAGTGCTTTGGTTAAAACCTCCTTAGCTGTTCTTGAGTACCAATTTTATTTTTCATTTTTTGTTAGCAATATCTCTTAGCCTCTTGAATTTAACCTTTGAGTATGCTGGTTAACTGTCATTTAATTTTTAGATTTATTTCATTTATCCTTTCCTCCCCTTCTCTTCCCTATATTTGTAGGCTCCCTGCCCCCACCCCAAAACTAAGTCTTCCTTAAATTGCAGGTGTTCCTTTCAATTTGTGATCCTCCTGCCTCAGTCTTCTAAAGTATTGGAATAACAGGTGTGCACTGTTTCATCTAGTTTAGATTTAATAAGGGTAACCTAGCCATTTACTTTAAAATGAAAATACTTCAGGACCAGCGAGATAGCTCAGCATACTAAGCACCTGCTTTGGTGAGCGCAGGGACCAGGGTTTGATCCCAGATCCCGTATACCTTGCCCTGCCCCCAGGGTGCACTGAGCCATTGAAAGAGTCTGGGCATGATGACACATGCCTCTAATCCTAGCCCTGGGGAGGCTGAAAACAGATCACTATGAGTCCAAGCTGTGTAGTGAGACCCTGCACCAAATAAAAGTAAAATAATTCAAATCCCACATAAAAGAGGTAGTTTGGGTAATAATTTTATTCTATTAGAGTTCGTAGAATAAGATTTAGTGTAGCAACTATTTCTGTATTGTGCCATTTCTGAGTTTTCACTAGTTAGAATGAGATTGTTCCTTTTTATCCTGTGTAACATCTGCTTCTATATAATATATAATCTAATTGAAATACTAATAGTTGAAATCAGTAAGAAATACATTCTTTATTTTGCTTTTGCCTGTATCCATGCTGCTTCCAACATTCACCTATTTAACCTAGAAGACTCCTACATAGAATCTAACTAAAATGTCACTGACTTCTAGGAAAGCTTTCATGTTCTATACAGTCTGATCTGAGTTATTTCTTCATTTATATTTCTGTAATACCTTATATCTCTTTTAGAGTTAGTCATTCTACTATAAAGAATATTTCTGTAACAGTATTTTGTAAATTATTTGTCTATTTGTCCCCAAAACTGAGCTTTGTAAACATGTGTGGACCTTATCTTGAGTGTAGCCATTGTCTGTCTCAGTATAACTTTACAGTAGCCAGAGGCACACACCTCTCATTCCAGCACTCCAGGAGGCTGAGGCAGGAGGATTGAGAGTTCAAGGCCAGCCTAGACTACAAAGCATGTTTGAAGCCAACTTGGAGTACAGCAAGAACTTGTTTCAAAAAATAAGTGAAAGATAAACTTTTCAGTAAATATTCTTCTGAGATACATTAGCTCTAATTTTTTAAAATGCCTTAAAGGAAAAAATTTAAAATGTAGAAAGTAAAGCATTATACAGCTGGTAAGTATGGAGCACAACAAGAAATGGAGTTATATATGAATTAAATAATAGCATGATGTCAGGTATTTCTTACAATGATTTTTTATTTACTATTATTGTTTAGTGAAACAATGGTTTTTAAAAAGTGTTAATTGATCAGTTTAAGGTGCAAGATTCAGTGACTCAGTTTTTAAACTATTTTATGGGTATATTTTTCTGGAAGAAAGGGACTGTGTACAAAATTTTATATATCTGAAGATTTGACTTTTTTTTAATTTATGGTTTACTCTTAAATTACCTGGTAAAATTCTCAAGGAAAACTGGTGTCCTGGTGTAATCAGGGTTGATTTAGTAAAGAGCCTCGATCCTTAGGATTTTAGTCATCATTGCCTTTGATATTAATGCTTGAAAACAAAATTTGTATAGATGTAGAAATCCTAGATTTTTAAAAGCTATGGTAGAGTACATATTATATAGTTTAAAATGTATATTTACTTTGAAAAGACAACAGTGTTTGAGACTTTAGTGCCATGATTTAAGTTTCACGTATACCACTTTTTAAAGAGTAGTTTGGAAATGCAATTCTAGGCAAGTATTCTTACCACTGAATAGTACCCCTGAGGAACATAAGATAGTTTTAAAGGAAAAAAAAATTGAAATCTGTAATCCTATCTATAGAAATAATAAATGTCAGCCACTCAGTATAATCGTTTTCAATTTTTGAAACAATACTCATTGTCACATTTGTTCTCTCAAGTAGATTGTATATTCCACTTTATAGAAAGTAATACCAGGATTAAAATATTGTGTGAGCTTTTTCAAGAAGATCCAGGATCTCTAGGGCTCTTTTCCTTCACTATAATTGTCATTTTTATTTGGGTCATTTAGCATACAAAAAGGAAAATCACATATTACATTATGGTTTATTTTATCTTTGTTATCATTTTTAGGGATATTTTAAATCCAAAGGATGTGATCAGTGCCCAGTTTGAAAATACTACCACCAGTAAAGATTTTTGCAGTCAGTCATGTTTGTCAACATATGAACTAAAAAAAAAACCTATTGTTACCATAAATACAAATAGCATTTCAACCAAGTGCAGCATGTGTCAGAAGAATGCTGTTGTAAGTTACCTTTTTATTTTACTTTATTGGGGGGGAATGAGTCCAAGACTTGTGCTTAAAGAACAGTTTTTGATAGTCTCTGCTTATTCAGTAGCCTTGTTTGTTTTTAGTCTCTTGATTTGTTTTGTAGGGGAGGTTTTTTTATTTTTACTTTTTGGTGCCAAGGACAGAACCCAGGGCTTACAGCTTACTAGGCAAGCATTCTACCACTGAGCCAAATCCTCAGCCCCAATAGTCTCTGCTTGTTGATTTTGTATTGTTTTCTCATTCCTAGATTCGACATGAAGTTAATTACCAGAATGTGGTACATAAACTTTGTAGTGATGCCTGCTTCTCCAAGTTTCGTTCTGCTAACAACCTCACTATGAACTGTTGTGAGAACTGTGGGGGTTATTGTTACAGTGGCTCTGGACAATGCCACATGCTTCAGATAGAGGGACAGTCTAAAAAGTTTTGTAGTTCAACATGTATTACAGCATACAAACAGGTATTTCCTTATATTTAACCTGATGTCTTTGTGCTTTTCACTACAGATTCTTTTCCCTCAATCTTAGGGAGTAAAACCAGGGCTTCACACATACTAGGCAAGTGCCGTACCTCTGAGCTATATCCTGAGCCCTTTCTAATTTTATTTTGAGATATCTAGCTAAGATGCCCAGCCTGGGCTCAGACTTGGATCCTGCCTCAGCCTCCTGAATTGCTGGGTTAATAGATCTGTATTTCTTTGTCGTCTAGAGATACATATTTTCAGTGAAAATGTTGATAATGGTACCTTTGTTATTTTTTCTTATTTTTGCTCTCAAAGGAAAAAAATCCAAGTATCTTCATAATACGTTACCTTTCTTTAAGACTATTTTGGGAAGGATTCAGTGCCTAGTAGGGTGAGAGTGGAAGTTTTTTTTTCCCCTTCTACTGTATCAGGTACTAAAAGTTTCTTAGACTCATTCATGTCTTAGAATATGATTCACCCTCCACCAGAGAAAGTGAAATAGGACGAAATATTGTAATTACAAGCTCACGCATTGCTCTAGCTAGTGTCTGTTGAGCTTCTCATATATTACTATCTACTGTGGTGGCAAAAGAATTGGGGTGATTTATTTATTTGTTTGTTTGTCTTTTTGAGACAGTATCTCACTATGCAGTTTAGGCTAGCCTTCAGCTTACTTCCTATAGCCCAGGCTGATCTTGAACTCTCAATAATCCTCTTACCCCAGCCTTCTGAGTGCTGGGATTACAGTTGTGCATTACCACGCCTGGCAGACTTGAAGTTTTGTAGCAGTTATAAATTTAATTCACATAGGTGGGTTCGCAGTTGTACCTTGGAGATAACCATGTAACTAACTCTTTGAGTCCAGTGGTTTAGTTTTTTAACCTGCTTTACCTTTACTTGTGGAGCTGAAGATTGAACTGAGGGTCTCAGAGATTCTATCCAAATGCTTCATCATTGAGCTACATATCTCAAGTCCCAATTTTCTTATCTCTCAGTGACTATAATACCTGTGTCACTAAGATTTTTTTTTAATGTATTAGTTAGTACAGGCTCTACAGGGTCTCTCACTATATAGATCAGACTTGTAGTGATCCTCCTGCTTTCAGCCTCCCGAATGCTGGTATAGGGGAGCGCCACCATGCCCAGTCTTAAGTCTCAGTCTCAGTGTGCCCCAGGGGTGGGACCGGCAAGGCACACCAGGGATCAAACCCTGGCCACTTCACTCTGCCCAAGCAGGTGCTTTATTAAGATATTTTTAGGATTATATAAAATAAGAACAAGAGCACTTAATATTGAGCCTGGCATATTAGTGATGATTTCTTTGTATAACTCATGCAACTAGTGTTGGATGCAACTCCTATTCTGAGAATCTGTGTGTTTCCTGGTATGTAAATGAGTAAAGGAGAGATGATATTATGGAAGTGTGGTATATACTACAGAGAGCCACAGAAAAAAGTCATCGACACTTGATAGATTTGTCAGTAAAATTTTCAGAGAAGTTAACTCTTAACCTCATTTTTTTGTTGTTTTTGTTTTTCCTTTTCCCTTTTTGAGACATAGTCTCACTATATAATCCATACTAACCTTGAACTCATGCAGTTCAGGCTCGCCTCATACTTGTCAAGATCCTCATGCCTCAGCTTTGTGAGTGCTCAGATTAGAGAAGTGCACTTCTGAGCTTGTCTTTACTTATGAAAAAAGTTTATGATGATAGTCCTGATTGAGAGAAAAGGCAAATGATGTAGGAGGATCACCAGGACTTCAAGGCCACCCCGCACTACACAGTGAAAACAGACCAGCCTGAACTAGATAGTGAAACCTTATCTCAAAAAGAAGCTGGCCAGATAGTTCAGTGGACTGAAGTGCTTGCTTGGGAAGAGCACAGCGGCCAGGGTTTGATCCCTGGAGTGCAGTGTCAGCCCTGTCCTCAGGCATGCTGAGAGAGTGAATAGACTGGGCATGGTGGTGCATGCCTGTAATCCCAGCACTTGGGAAGCTAAAAACAGGAGGATCACTTGAGTCTGATCTGTGTGGTAAGACCTTGTAGACCCTATACTAAATACATGAAGTTTTATAATGCATACCAGGACAAATATACTAAATTTTTTGCATTTGTGCATTATGTATGTTTATAAAACTGAAAAGTTTTATGTAGTAATATATATCATACTTAATATGTGAAGGATTATTGGGGAACTCGTATCTTTCAGTAATTTTGCTTGTTTCTCTATGAATAATTCTGCTTATTTCTATATGGAAGTCCTTAAAAAGCCATTATCTTTCTGATTATAT
Source organism: Ctenomys sociabilis (assembly GCA_004027165.1). Taxonomy (NCBI): domain Eukaryota; kingdom Metazoa; phylum Chordata; class Mammalia; order Rodentia; family Ctenomyidae; genus Ctenomys; species Ctenomys sociabilis. The sequence continues at coordinate 21,971 of PVKA01014159.1, read as the reverse complement.
AGTGGTCTGACTATGCCAGTATTTTTCCTTGTATTATACTTTATTAGAAAATAATGGTTATAACCTAGCAACTAATTTCAGGATCTTGTACAGGCTCTACAGGGTCTCTCACTAACCACCATTTTTGTAAAGAGTACTTTACCATTAATATAATATGTTCATATTCTTAGGCTAAGCTATCCTAATATGAAAAAATTCCCCCCCAAAATGCTGCATTTATGGGGCCAGGGAGATGGCTCAGTGGAATAAGTGCTTCCCTGGCAAGCACAAGGGCCTGAGTTCCATCCCCAGTTCTGCCAATAAATAAATAAATACATAAAAGATGCTTGCATATGGCAGTAGAGTATACATTTAAGGAAATTGTAATTAATTTATTTCCAAATACTCTACCACTTATAACAAAATATATTGTAAGCAATAAAATGAAAGCAGATCTCATACATAACAAAGGATTCAAATATAAACAACCAGGCCTGCCATCTTAAGCACTCAATCTGAGATTTGACATCAAATAATATTAAATAATATTTGCATGTATTCAGCGTAACATACACATTGAGCACCCATTGATTTTAAAGTATCTTTTCTCTCCGAACAAATTTGTGATATTTGATAATAAAATATATGCATGGTAAAATGAGCCTATGTCTGAATTTTGGAATATTTTATAAATCCAATACATTGTATCACACACCTATAATCAGGAGACTAAGACAGGAGGATCCTTGTGAATTCAAGGTCAGCCTGGGCTACATAGTGAAACTGTTTCTCAAGTCAAAAACCAGGCGCTGGCGAGATGGCTCAGTGGAATAAGCACTTCCCTGGCAAACGCAAGGGCCTGAGTTCAATCCCTGGTTCCGGGGGTGGGGGGGATGTTTCTTTTTTTCAGTACCTGGGATCAAATTCAGGACCTTGTGCTTGCTTGGCTGGTGCTTATGCCACTGAGCTATCTCCCCAGCCTAATGTAAAATATTTTAGCAGTGTTACATACAAACATTTCAGAAAAGTATGGTTTTGCTAAGAATCTAGTTAAAATAATGTTGTTTTATTCTCTTAATAGAAATCAGCCAAGATTACACCATGTGCACTTTGTAAATCATTGAGATCCTCAGCAGAAATGATTGAAAATAGCAGTAGCTTGGGGAAGACAGAACTTTTTTGTTCTGTTAATTGCTTATCTGCTTACCGAGTAAAAATGGTTACTTCTGCAGGTAAAACTGATTTCATAAAGTATAAAATGTAATGGTTTTAAAAAAAATTACTTTTGTTTTTTCATACAAATTTTTGTGTAAATTTAGCTGATTTGTAAGGCTAATTTGAGATGATGATTTTTTTTTTTTTTGTCTTTTTGAGACAGGGTCTCACTATGCAGTTCAGGCTGGCCTTAAGCTCACTTTGTAGCTCAGGTTGGTCTCAAACTCAACAATCCTCCTGCCTCAGCCTCCCGAGTGCTGGGATTACAGGCATGCGCCACCACGCCTGGCTGAGATGATGATGATTATTATTTTTTTATTTTTGGTACCATGTCATCCACCTTTATTTCCTTGCCTGTGTATATTTTCCCCTCTTACCAAAAGATTTTTTTTTTTTGTATTTTAGGGAAGGGTCTACACTATGTTCAGGGTCTCACTACTAGATGGGACTGGACTCCTAGGTATCCGCCTGTTTAAAGCCTTCCAAGAGCTGGGATTACAGGCGTGCACCACCACACCCAGTTTCAATTGCCTGTCAGTGTGCCCCTGTGGCGCGAGGCTGGCAGGGCAGGCCCAGGGATTGAACCCCAGGCCCCTGCACCTAATTGCAAGCGCTTTAACCCTCTGAACTATTTACCAAAAGAATTTCATGTAGCTTCTTTTAATGTATTTGCTTTATCCATACTTAAGTTTTTTTAGTTTTAGAGTAGATATTAAAAAGAAAAGTTTTAAATGTTAATTTTTGTCATATAAGACATGTTTGACTTTAATTCCATTTCCTGCAAATTAACTGGGCCCTTGAGTTTTTTGTATATTCTATATTATTTAATTTCTCATAGATTTGTATAAATTACTCATTAGTTTTCATTTTGATTTGCTAAGGTGTACAAGTTCAATGTAACAGTTGTAAAACCTCAGCAATCCCTCAGTATCACCTAGCCATGTCAGATGGAAGCATACGCAACTTCTGCAGCTACAGTTGTGTGGTAGCTTTCCAGGTATGGCTTCAGGAATCTTCCTCTTCTTCAGTCAGTGAGTCATATACTGTAGTTACATAAAATTACTAAGTGTTTGGTAGTACCTGGATTGTCTAAATTTCTGTCCAAGTCCTGTAAACTTAGATTCTTAGTTCATCTTGAATTTGGTGGCAAACTATTTTAACTGCCTTCTTTTTTTTCTTTTTTTTTTTTTTGGCAGAACCGGGAATTGAACTCAGGCCCTTACACTTGCCAGGGAAGTGCTTATTCTACTGAGCCATCTCCCTGGCCCCTTAACTGCCTCCTATAAAAACTAAATTAAACTGTTACCATCCAAATTATCTTTTATTTATTTATTTTGTACTTAGTACAGGGTCTGCAGGATCTCACTACACAGAGCAGACTCGTAGTGATCCTGTTTTCAGCCTCCTCAGTGCTAAGTGCCACCACTCAAATCTTAGCATGCCCTGTGGGCAGGGCTGGCACCAAACTCTTGAGGATTGAACCCGGTTCCTGCATCTGCATAAGCAGGCACTTTAATCCACTGAGCTATCTGGCCAGCCACCAAATTGTCTTTTGATGATTGCTTGTTAAACTTTTTCCTCTCTCTGTCTCTCTTCTTTTTTTTTTTTTCTTTGATATAAATGAAACCCTTTCATTCAGTTATTATAAGCTGCTCAAAGATAAGGGATGTTTTAACCAGTTCACCACTGTCTTGCATGTATAGAATTATGTATGCACATAAATCTCATTTGTTTGAACAGACCCTTGCATTGATCTTTGTTGTTTGTTTCTTTCAGAACTTGTTCAACAAACCAACTGGAATGAATTCTTCAGTAGTGCCCTTATCTCAGGGCCAAGTAATTGTCAGCATCCCCACAGGTTCAGCAGTGTCAGCAGGAGGAGGTAGCACCTCTGCTGTTTCTCCCACTTCCATGAGTAGTTCTGCTGCTGCAGGTCTTCAGCGGCTTGCTGCCCAATCCCAGCATATTGGGTTTACACGAAATGTTGTGAAACTCAGGTGTCAACACTGTAACCGTCTTTTTGCCACAAAACCAGAACTTCTTGACTATAAGGTAAAGTGTAGGTTCATGATAAGTGTGTATGAGTAAACCTATCTGTAAAATTATATTTTGCTTTTGTTTTCAAAACTATACCGCTTGTTTTGAAGTTGACACAAGTATTTTTATAAGGTAAACAATGTGTCCAAGTAGTACTTAATGATTATTTCTTTGCAGGGTAAAATGTTTCAGTTCTGTGGCAAGAATTGTTCTGATGAATATAAGAAAATAAATAATGTAATGGCAATGTGTGAATATTGTAAAATTGAGAAAATTATAAAGGAGACTGTGCGATTCTCAGGTGCTGACAAGTCATTCTGTAGTGAAGGTAAAGACACATGAAAATCTTACCCACAAAACATGTTGGTTTACAAAGTACAGTGGTTGATGAGCTAAGCTATTGTTATGTAAATTTATTTGATCCTTTTTATACATTTTGAAAGCCCTCTTAATTTGTTGACACTTTACTCTTAACTAGTCTTTTGTAGTATATAAATATTAAAATGAAGTTAAAGATCCTCCAAATGTAACATAGAAGATGGCAATATGAAAAACCTTCCAGCTGGGGAGATAATTCAGCAGTCTAAGCACCTGTTGGGCAAGCACAAGGACCAGAGTTTGATTCCTGGTACCGCACGCTGTGCCAGCCCCAAAACCTAGGGTACACTGTGCTGGTCCCAAAACTGGGTGTGGTGCCTCATGCCTGTAATCCCACCACTGCATACCTATACCCTGTTATCAAATAAATAAATAAATAAATATTTAAGAAGAAAAACCTTTTAAAATTGTTGGGTTGAATGGGAACTTTAAAGATCTTTTAGTTGTTGAACTTATTTCTGTACTGAAGTAATTAAGTTCTAGTAGCATCCTAAGTTTATAGGTTTATTACTTTAAATGACATCTCACTACACAGATCGGACTTGTAGCCATTTGCCTGTTTTTAGCCTCCCAAGTGCTGGTATTATAGGGGTGTGCAACCATGCCTAGTCTTAATCTCTGTCTCAGCTTGCCCCAGGGACAAGGGCAGCACAGTACACTGGGGATAAACCCCAGCCCCTGTGTCTGCCTAAGCAGGTGCCTTAATCTTACGCTGGTCCTTGTACTCTATATTTAGATAGTGACATTTAGAACATTTTGTTTCACTTTAAAGCTGCATAGTTATTAAAACTGTACAAGTCTATCCTTCTGGACCAGTTACCTTAAAACTTTCTAACTGCAATACAAAAGAAGAATTTAATTTTACATTGTCACTTGGTATATATTCCCATACCAACATAAGATGAAAGTTTCATGAAGCAAAGTTTATTTTATGTGCTATATATTTTCCAACCTGTCTTTATTTAAAAACTAATATTTTTTATGCTATACTTATTTTTTTAATACTATTAATTTTAATCCTCTGAATTGATCTCTTCGTGTGCTAATTGGTCAGGACCTAAGAAAACTTTGTTCTGTTGCTTTAAAAATGCAGATAATTTTTCTCACAAGTGTTTATCTTTCTTTGTTTTTAGGTTGCAAATTGCTTTATAAACATGACTTGGGGAAACGCTGGGGAACTCACTGTAAGATGTGCACCTATTGTTTACAAACATCTCCCAAACTGATACAGAATAATTTGGGAGGAAAGTTGGAAGACTTCTGTTGTGAAGAATGTATGTCAAAATATACTGTGTTGTTCTATCAGGTAAAATTTAATTCATGTTACTAGGTTTTTGGAGTTATGGAATAAATTGTTCTTTTTCTGCCAGGCATGCTGGCACACTCCCATAATCCCAGCACTCAGGATGCTGAGGCAAGAGGATTACTGAAATTTGGAGGCCAGTCTGGGCCACATGATATATATGTATAAATTTGTTCTCTTTTTGAGTTTCATGTAGAATGAAGGACAATTTAATGATTTAAAACTTTAAAATATTAAATGTTCTTTAGGAACATAAGATTTAGGAAGACTTTAACATTGTTGAAGCCTTACTGTTTGTTCTTAATTTCCTGGGGAAGACACGTCAATTTTAAGATGTTGAATACTTAAAATTAATTTTATTCATGTGTTAGTCAGATAAATGAATTTGTCTTCTAACATTTTAGGAAAATACGCTGTTTAAAATTAAACTTTACTTTGTTTTTCAATTGTTCTTATTGGATTCTCTAAAATATCATTTAGTTCATTAAATAATTGTTTAATGTATAATTATTGATAGATTTGGTATCATTTTAGGGCCATCCACCTACAGTTATATGACTAAGAGTCTAAGTTAATTTTCTCATTAGGTGTATTCTGTGTGGATTGGTGGAGGCAGACCACAGATATATTTTTCTTTATTATCTTCTATTTTTATGTCTGTTTCTATTTCAGATGGCCAAATGTGATGGCTGCAAACGACAGGGTAAACTTAGTGAGTCCTTGAAGTGGCGAGGAGAAGTAAAACATTTTTGTAACCTGCTTTGTATCTTAATGTTCTGTCATCAGCAAAGTGTGTGTGACCCACCTTCACAAAACAGTTCAGGTAAAGTTAGACTTCGATAAATGTCCAAAACAAACTACTTTTCCTCTATACATTAGGAAATTCAAAGAATTGGAAATTTATGAAATGTAAATTTCATTTTTGTTTAAATAGCATTAATATTTAAGTCCTTTTTTTATTGAACACCTTAAGGGCAGGCAAATAGTTAAAAACAAAAAACTTTCTCAGAATCAACCAACACTAAATTCTTGAATTTTAGGGAAAGAGTGATAGTTAATGTTTTATAATTGTGTATATATACCTTGGCTTCCTTAAATAAGGAAGCACTGTGGGAGTCTCAGGCGTGAGGATCCATCATTTTGAGTCCAGCATGTGCAGCCTGGTGACTTAGTGAAACCTCATCTCAAAACCAGATAAAAAGGGCCAGGGAGATGGCTCAGTGGAATAAGTGCTTCCCTGGCAAGCACAAGAGTTTGAGTTCAATCCCCGGTTCCACAAAAAAAAAAAGTAAAACCAGATAAAAAGAGGCTGGAAATGTTGGCTCATTGTAAAGCCCCTGGGTTCAATCCCCAGTACCATAAAAATAAACAAACAGAAAAGAAATAGGTATGGTGGCCCATGCCTGTAATCCTAGCACTGGAGAGACTGAGGCAGGAGGATTAACATGAACTTGAGGCCAGTCTGAATTATGTAGCAAGACCCTGTCTCAAAAAAAAAAACAAAAGATTTGAGAGGTTGAAGTTGTAACTCAGTGGTGTAACACTTGCCTAGCATGTAAGGAGGTACTATCTTCAATCCTCACCATTACAGGGAAAAAAAATTGAAACCACTTACAACAGAGAAAATGAAGACTGAATTGCATGTATCACATAAATATTTAGGCAGTTTAATCTGTGAAACTTTACAGCTTAAAAGCATAGAATTTATACTATTCTAAAACCTCAAATAGTTCAAGTATAGCATCTTTATAAATAGAAATGAGAATTATAAGGCTTATTTCAGAGACTTAGAAAGTTTTTTAAATGTGAAGGTAAGATTTAAGAAACATTCTATACTTAAATGTCCATTAAATCTGTCCTCTGATCTTCATTGGTATTGTATTGTTGAAGATTTTTGTTTTTGTTTTGTTTTTGGTATTGGAATTGAACTCAGGGCCTTGCCCTTGCCAGGCAGGCACTTATGCCACTGAGCTATCTCCCCAGCTTCTGTTGTTAGTTTTTAAGTAAAACTATTAGTTCCATTTTTATACAAAGTTTGAGTATATGGAGAACTTTCAAGCTTCACTAATTAAAAATGATGAAACTAAAAATCCTAGTTAATCTTGAAGTAACCTTTCATTTTAACAGGTTACTTAAACTTCAAAGCATTGCTTAATCTCCTTTAGAGGTTGCTTTTTATATAAGAACTTAAAAATCATATGAGATTTCTATTTTAATCAGCAAGTATTTTTATGGTTTAAGCTGCTTCCACAGGGCCCCCTTCTCTCAGAAAAGATTCAACTCCAGTTATAGCTAATGTTGTGTCATTGGCAAATGCTCCTGCTGCACAGCCCACAGTGAATTCTAACAGTGTCTTACAAGGTATGGCTTGATTTTGAAATTGCTTATCTAGGCATTTTAAATTAAATGTAGTTATCTTCCTTTATTTCATCAGCCATTATTTTATATATTGGACACATTCAGATTAGGAGTGGCAGCTCCCTATGGGCTACTATGATGTTGAATAATGTTTTTAAGTTTCATATCATCATTTTCTCATCTTATACTTTAGAGCTACTAGTTCGTTTCACGGAATTAAATGAAGATAAGCATGTCCTTAGTATGAGATTTTGTTTATGGACCAATAATTAGCTTTTATTGGTAACATTTAAACAAGTATAAAAGATCCTAAGTTTTTGTTTTAATTTTTTGTCAAGGTGCAGTTCCAGCGGTAACCGCGAAAATCATTGGGGATGTAAGTTTTATTATTAGTGATATTGTGACTGTATTATGTTTTCTATTTTTATAGTGTACAGATATGTAACTTGCCTTTCTTCATTGGTTATATAAAGTAAATTTCATGAGACTATTTAATTTTTGTTCAGGAATAGGACTTCCTGGTTATTTAAGTTTTCAGTATACCTCAGTCTCTTTGACTGACTATAACCATTATGTTGATAATGAATGGTTTTAAAAAATGTACAGAATTAAAATAAATTGGGGAATTTGGAAAATTTTTGAAACTTCTCGAATAATTTTTAATGTACTTAGGTTTTGAATAAAATATTCTAAAACATCACTTATCATCCAGGAGTGGTAGTGCAGGCCTGTAATCCCAGCACTCTGGAGATCTGGAGGAGGATTGCAAATTGAAGACTGGCCTCGGCAATTTATTGACTTAGCAAGATACAACTTTAAAATAGAAAAGAGTTGGTGGTGTAACTCTGTGCAAAGTCTCTGGGTTCAGTTTCTACTATGAATGAGTGAATAATGCTAGTATATTTTCTTCTTGTCCCATGAAGATGATACTATAAATAATCATTCCTTTTTATTCTATTCATTGATAGTTTCTTGGACTCTTAAAAGTAACCAAAAAATAAATGAGTAAAACTCATGAGTGGAACAGTGGCATTTCTACATTGTATCTTTTTTGTTTTTCTTTTTTTGAGACAGAGTCTCACTATGAAGTTCAGGCTGGCCTTAAGCTCACTTTGTAGCTCAGGTTGGTCTCCAACTCACAACAATCCTCCTGCCTTAGCCTCCCGAGTGCTGGGATTACAGGCATGCACCACCACGCCTGGCTCTTTTTTTTTTTTTTTTTTTTTTTTTTTTTTGAGTATGGGGGATCAAACCGAGGTCCTTGCACTTGCAGGCAGGCACTTAAACCATTAATCTATCTCCCTAGCACCCAACAGTGGCATTTCTAAAGTGGTTCCTTGCCTGTGGTATAACCTTCATATCATCATCTTTATTTAAGTTATTGAGATGTTTATATGTAACTCTCTTGTTCCAGTTTTAAATCCTCTAAGACAACTATATACTTTGAGTTAACATTTGTTCATTGAAATACTCCTTGATTACTATTAGCATTTTATGAATATTTTATGTCTTACATTTAGTTGAATTTATATATTGTTCGTTCTATATAATTCCAGTATTATACTATTTTTAAAATTATATTTCTTTTTTTTTTTTTGGTCTTTTTGAGACAGGGTCTCACTAAGTTCAGGTTGGCCTTAAGCTCACTTTGTAGCTCAGGTTGGTCTCGAACTCACAACAATCCTCCTGTCTCAGCCTCCTGAGTGCTGGGATTACAGGCCTGTACCACTACGCCCAGCTTAAAATTATAATATTTCTTGAAATTAATGATTAGATTTGTTAAGAACTTTTTTTTTTTTTTTGAGTCACCATCTCACTGTGTAGTCCAAGCTGGCCTTGAACTCATAGCAATCCTCCTGCCTCATCCTCCTAAGTGCTGGTATTACTGGCACATATTACCATGCCCAGTTAATGATTAGTTTTAAAGCTTCTTTGGTTTCTGACTTACTTTTTTTCTTAGGCAAGTACACAAACAGATGCTCTGAAACTGCCACCTTCCCAACCTCCCAGGCTTTTGAAGAACAAAGCATTATTATGCAAACCCATTACACAGACTAAAGCTACTTCCTGCAAACCACATACCCAGAACAAAGAATGCCAGACAGGTATGTTCCTTGGACTTTGTTTTTCTTTAGGGAAAAAGAATGTAGAGTCTCAGTGGTACAGTACCTCCTTGCAAGAACAAGGTCCTGAGTTTGATACCCAGCCCTTGGTCCCCCACAAAATATTGGTAATTTATTTCTCACAACATTTCTGTGAGTAGGGTATTTTTCCTGAGGTGGAAGAAGTTACAACCTTAATAACAAGGCCTGTCTAACCTGTTGACATGCCTGGAATACATAGAAAACATATCATTTAAGTATTTAAGTAAGTAAGCAAATAACCTTTTGAAAATATTTGATCATAACATTTTTTTAAAAATTGAACATGGGACATATGGGCCACAGGCTGATACACCTGATTGGTCAAAGAGAATGAAGTCAATTGGTAATACCATCTTATGACACTTTAATTCCTTTAGTAAATAACAGTAACATTATGTAATAAATGTAGCTTTACAATATTGCAGATGAGCTCTTAAGAGGTGCTGTTGTTTAACCAAGTGTCATTGAATTTGAACTACTACACAGTCTTTAGAAATTTATCTTGTTAATTATTTTACATTGGGCTAATTGTGCTCTGCATGCAACTCAGACCTTGAAGATGCTGCACTCTCTTCCCCTTCCCATATTTTAAATAAAGTCATTTGCCTTGGGAGGACTTCAGAACTTTCTTATGAACTACTTCTTATCATGCCAAAGTTTTTGTGCCTTTTCTGAATCCTGGTTTCTGAAAGGAGCTGGGGTGAGAGGGTGAATAAGACCCCTTTATTCTTGGCTTGCCATCCTTGGGGTAGATCTCTCCCTGTACTTAGCAGTTCATTGCAAAGGGGCCTTCCAGTCTCTTAGCCACACTAAACGGAAATTTAGCCTCTTCTTGTGTTGAGTTGGAGGGAATGTAAAATGCTGATGTCCTGTCCATCCTTTTAAGTTTGATAATTTTTGAGTGGAATCTGAGTGAAGTTCACCATTCCTTGCCATAGAACACACTAACGTAGCTTCTGTGGAATGTTACACACTGTTACTATTCTTAGTAAATTTTAATAGATTTTATTAAAGAAATGTTTCATTTACTGTATGCCCTTAGGATAATATCTCAAGTTGTATTTTAGTAGTTTTCGTCCATTTTTACTGTTTTACTAAGGAATTGGCTATGTGTAGCTTCTCATGCCCCGCAAGCCCCAAAAATTTAAAATAGAAATCCTGAATTTCTAAATCTTCAAGATTAACCTATAGTCCAGTGCTTTCCAAACATCATGTACATGCATTACCTGAGAATTTTACTAAGAATATTCTTGTTTAATGGGGCTCAAAACTTTATATTTCTTCTAAGTTTCCAGATAATGTCAGTGGTGCTGGCCTGGACCAAATAGACACAATGTAGATGATGTAGCTATATCGTAATTGTGATACAATAAATTCTGATAGCGATTTTTTTATTGTCATATAACTTGGCTATTAAAAACTGTTCATCAACTGACATTTTTTATGTACTGTGCATTATGATAATTTTGATTCTATATTATTTTCTAGCTTTAGTCACTCCGCTTTTCATTTAACTTGTACTCTTATATTAATGATTTTTTTTTTTTTTTTTTTTTGCGGAACTGGGGATTGAACTGAGACCCTTGCGCTTGCCAGACAAGCACTTATTCTACTAAGCAGTCTCCCCGGCCCCTTAATGATTTTATAGTTATTTAATGTACTTTCTGGCCCATAGAAAGTCCTTTATACATACTAGTTAGGTAAAAGGAATGAATCTATCATCTTTCTAATTTTTTCCTGAGTTCTGTGTCATCTTTTTAATACTTTGAACATCAGTTCTATATGTTTATTCTTTGTTTAGATATGGGTCATAGATTAGACTTTCACCATTTTAGCCATTTATAACTATCTCCTTTAAGCAGCTTATGTGTTGTTTATTCAGTGGTAAAAATGGCTGATATAATACTTTTCATACTTCATTTCACCTTTTTTTTTTTTTTTTTGAGACAGGATCTCACTATAAGTTCAGGCTGACCTTGAACTCTCAGTGCTCCTCCTACTTCAGGATCCTGAGTGCTGGAATTACAAGTGTACACTACCACTCCCAGCTGTTTTTGTATTCTTAATTTTAGCCTTTCCATCTGGGGTGAGATGAAATAGTTTTTTGATTTGCATTTCTCCAAATTCATGTTTTTTACTTTAGGGAATATTTTAATTTTTAAAAACTTCTTATAGTAAAAGACATGTTGCTATTAATCCACTCCAGAATACTTCCTCTTACTATGAACACATTTATTATCAAATTCATGTTTGTTTTTTCTTTGGCAGAACCAGGGATTAAACTCAGGTCCTTGTGCTTGCCAGGGAAGCACTTATTCCACTGAGCCATCTCCCTGGCCCCCCATGTTTTTTATAATACTTTTTCTTTGTGAGACTGGGTCTCATGTAGTTTGGGCTGACCTTGGGCTTACTTTTGTAGCCTCCAGGCTGGTCTCAGTCTTCTCAACAGTCCTGTCTCAACCTCCCAAGTGATGGGATTATAGGTGTGTGCCACTATGCCTGGTTCCGGGCCAGCTTGGCGTGCCTGGGTTTTCTGGGTCTGGATTGGGGCACCTGGAGTTCTGGTGCTGACATAGCATATGGTGCAAGGGATCAAACTTGGGGTCTTGCACTTTCCAGGTAGGTGCTTATGCCTCTTAGTTATCTCCCCAACCCGAATTCATGGCTTTTTGTCTTTTATTTTATGTACTTAGTACAGGGTCTCACTATATATATATTTCAGCCTCCCAAGCACTGGGATTATAGGTGCGTGCCACCACACCCAGTCTCAATTGCCCAGTGCACCCCAGGGGTGGGGCTGGCATGGCTTGTGGTACTGGGGATCAAACCCCAAATTCATATTTGTTTTGTTTTGTTTTGTTTTGTTTTGTTTTGTTTTGTTTTGTTTTGTTTTGTTTTGTGGTACCAGGGACTGAACTCAGAACCCAGCACTTGACAGGCAAGCGCTTATTCTACTGAGGTATCTCCCCAGCCCGAATCCATGTTTTTTTAACATGAATTCATGTCATTGTCAGCCGGGCGTGGTGGCGCAGGCCTATAATCCCAGCACTCAGGAGGCTGAGGCAGGAGGATTGTTGTGAGTTCAAGACCAGCCTGAGCTACAAAGTGAGCTAAGGCCAGCCTGAGCTGCATCGTGAGACCCTGTCTCAAAAAGACAAAAAAAAAAAAAGACATAAATGTCATTGTCATCACTTTATTTAGCTGTCCACAATCTACTATATGTAACTTAAAAATGCTTATTATAACGTGTCAAAAATGTTCCCTATTCATTGTCACTGGTATATTGTATATGATTTCCTAGCATTTTCTGTACTTAAGTTCTAGGATCACTTTTCTAATACTTGCATTCATTTTATATTCAGATCATTGCTATTTATTGTTTTTTGTTAGTACTCTACACAAACTGTTTTTTGCTACTTTATCTTTTATAAGAACTCTGTCACAGATTACACTTTATTTTTTAAAATGGACTTTAAAAGTTTTTAATTAACATGCAAGAATATTTATGAAGTACAGATTGTGAAATTTCAATGCATGTGTATGGTGTGTTATAATCAGGTCAGAATAATTGTATGTGTGTATCTGAAGCATCCTTTTTTAAATGCTGGAAACTTTCAAAATTCTCTGCTTTTTTGAAATACATAATTTGTTGTTTTTCAATCATTGTTACCCTACTATACTATAGAACATCAGAAGCTCTTTTTGCAGAGGAACCCCTGTACCCATTCATTACTCTCTATGCTTCCCAGCTTCTGATAACTACTCTTCTACAAACTGATTTTATAAGATGAACTTTTTAGCTTGCACAAATAAGTGATAACATTCTTATCACTTTAAGAATGTTTACTAAAATTTTGTAGCCTTCAGGCTGGTCTCCGTCTTCTCAGCAGTCCTCCTGTCTCAACCTCCCAAGTGAAATTTCAATGCATGTGTATCCAGTTTATTTAGCAGAATATACTTCAGGCACATCTATATTGCCATAAATGATAGGATTTCATTATTTCCAGCTAAATAATTATCCATTTATGTGTACTGTTGTGTGTATTTTGTCACATTTTCTTTATTCATTTGTCAGTGGTCTCCTGAGTTCACTCTATAGCTTGACTAAGCTGGATAATGTTGATAGAACATAGGAGTGCTGTTACCTCTTCAGTGTGCTGATCACCTTTCTTTTGGATACATACCTTGGAATGAAATTGCTAGGTCTCATGGTAGTTCTGTTTTTGCTTTGTTGTTGTTAAGAGGTTTTGTCTCACTATGTTGCTTAAGTTGACCCTGAACTCTTGGGTTCAAGTACTGCTCTTGCTGTAGCCTAACAAGTAGCAGGAAACATGTGCATCACTATTCCTAACTCCTGTTTCTTTCTCAATCTCTCATTTTTTTTTTAGGAACTTCCATCTGCTTCCATGGTTCTACTAATTTACATTTCTGCAATTATGTATGAGAGTCCCGTCCTTTTCATATCCTCCTCAGATTTTATTTTTTTACAGTTTTTATTACTATATATTTATATTACATAGTGATTATATCCTTTGTGGGGGATTGGTGCATGTATATAACACTTAATTCTTTTTTTCATTTCCTTTCCCTCTTCCTCCCTCTTTCCAATTCTTTTTTTCTTTTTGCCTTTTTTGAGATATGGTCTCACTACATAGTTCATGCTGGCCTTGAGCTTACTTTGTATGTGGCCCAGGCTGTTCTTGACCTTAATCTTCCTGCTGAGCTCAGCCTTCATAGTGCTGGCATTGTGGGCATGTGCCATCATGCCTGGCTCTCCATTTATTGACCCTTCCTATTTAAACAAAAATATGTCCCGCTATTTGGTAATAGTTTTTGTTCTGCTCATTTATATTTTGGATTTCTCATATAAGAGAAATTGACATTTAAGCTTCTGTGTCTGATTTACTTCATTTAACATTATGATCTCCAGGGACATCCATTTTCCTACAAATGACTTTTCTTTATCGCAGAGCAGTACTCCATTGTTGATACACACTACATTTTCTCTTTCTATTTATCTCTTAATGGCTGCTTTTTTTTTCTTTTTTATAGTATTCTTACTTGGATGGGATTATATTTGACTGTGGTTTTAATTTGCATTTCCCTGATCATTAGTAATGGTTTTTGGTAGGGGGTTTGCTGGGGATTGAATCCATGCCTTTGTACATGGTAAGCAAGTTATTTCCCTCTGATCCATTCCCAAGTCCTTGAGCCTTTTTCATATTTGTTGACTGAAGTAATCAGTTTTTCATCACTAAGTATCTGAGGTAGCTAACCTTAAAGAGAAAGGTTTTACTCTAGAAGGTTCGAAGTCCAAATGGCATCACATAGGCTCAGGAGAGTCCACCCCTTGGCTCCCAGCATTGGTGGGAACACATGTGTAAGCAGTGATTACTTCCTGAAACAGGAGCCAAGAGAGTCCAGCATCTCACAGTCCCTTCCGAGGGCTTCCCAGTAGGTCGCATCTCCCAGAGGTTCTATCACTTCCCAACAGCATCACTCTAGGGACTAAACCTTTAATCACAGCTAATACTAGCAGAGGAGTGGGGGATGGATAGGCACCACACTTAAACTTTAGCGTTGTCTGTCTGTGTGTGTGTGTGTGTGTGTGTGTGTGTTTGTATTTCTTTTTTAATTTATGTATTTGGTATAGGGTCTCCTATGCAGCTCCATAGTGATCCTCTTGTTTTCAGCCTCCCATCACTGGGATTACATGGGTGTACTTGGTCGCAGGCTCAGCATGCCCAGGAGCGAGGCTGGGGCCAAGGCCAGAGCAAGTGTGAGATGTGGTACTAGTCCTTGCGCTTGCCTAAGCAGGCACTTAGTCTGCTGAGCTATCTCACTAGCCCTATATTTTTTGGAGAAGTATCTATTCAAATAATTTACCTGATTTTGTTTTGTTTTGTTTTGTTTTTGCTATTGACTTGTTCATATTTGTTATATATATATTAAATGGCTATTAATACCCTTGTGAAATGACTGGTTTGTAAACATGTTTTCCCATTCTGTGGAGTTTCAATTCTCTTGTTTCCTTTGCTGTGTGGAAGTTGTTTAGCTTGATGTAATACCATTTGTCACTTTTTATTTTTGTTGAATGAGCTTTTAGGGTCATATCCACAAAATCCCTAGACTAGCATCCTGAAGTATTTTTTGTTTTCTTCTAATAGTTTTACACTTAAAGGTATTAGTTTAAGTCTTTGATCCTTTTTTGAGTTTATTTTTGCATGTTATGGTAGATAAGAATCTAGTTTTATGTTTTGATATATGGGTATTGATTCCTTTCAGCATCATTTATAGCATGCACTATCCTTCATAAGATGAAATTTTAATCACTAAAATGTTTCTATTTTTTGTGACTTTTTTCTCATTAGAAGATACTCCAAGTCAGCCCCAGATTATTGTGGTGCCAGTTCCTGTGCCAGTGTTTGTGCCCATACCTCTTCATCTTTATACACAGTATGCCCCAGTTCCCTTTGGAATTCCAGTTCCAGTGAGTGTTTGTTTAGAGATTAAGGGTGCATTTTCATTAATCCTATACTATAGTTCTGAAAAGCTTTTCACATATTGGTAAAATGTAGTTGATTCTAGTGGCTTTTATCATATTACCATTATTATTTAATAAGATGTATATAGTGGACTGCTTTTGCCCTGGTTGACATGATTATTATTCAGTTTATTAAAAATGTTACATTAGCAGTAAGACTACTGAAATAGAAAAAGATAAGGAACTATACACATTAGAATTTTGGTTTCTAATAAGGATGAAAAGAATATTGTGATTTACACTTCCGCCCTTTGTGTTTTTGAAGACAGGGTCTGACTTTGTAGTTCAGGCAGGCCTTGAACTCACTATGTAG
Organism: Ctenomys sociabilis; assembly: GCA_004027165.1. Taxonomy (NCBI): domain Eukaryota; kingdom Metazoa; phylum Chordata; class Mammalia; order Rodentia; family Ctenomyidae; genus Ctenomys; species Ctenomys sociabilis. Next base: position 5,700 of record PVKA01014159.1, on the reverse strand, counting down.
CCTAGGGTGGCTTCAAACTTGTGGCAATTCTCCTTTCTCAGCCCCCTGAGTACTGGGATTTCAAGCATGTGCCACCATGCCCAACTACAGCTTTTTATTAAAGAAAAATTAGTTATTTTAAGATTGGGAAATTTTACTATACTAAATGCTCAGGGGAAACAGTTGTATGAAATGTTTAATAAGAAATATAAGTAATAACAATTTTAAGAGTGAGATGAAACTATTATTATATTTTTGTTTAGTATCAAAGTACTTTCTGAATTATTATTTCAATGGCTCTAATCTATAAATGAACTGTTAAGAGTATGAAATCATCTGTAATGAGAATATCTGAATTTTTTAACTTTTATACTTCAGTCATTCTCACAAATTTTGAAAACAAATCCATGATTTGAGAAGCTCTTAAGTCTGTTTTTGGTCTTTCAGATGCCTGTTCCTATGCTTATTCCATCCTCAATGGATAATGAAGACAAAGTCAATGAAAGTGTTGATGACATAAAGGAAAAGCTTCCCACACATCCATTTGAAGCTGATCTCCTTGAGATGGCAGAAATGATTGCAGAAGATGAAGAGAAAGAGAAAACTCTTTCCCAGGGAGGTTGGTACAGTGTTGTTTCTGTTTTTTTTTTTTTATCTTGCTATGATGTCGAATTCATAAAGTCACCCACTTGGGCCTGCAACTTACGCCAATTATTCTGCCTCAGTCTCTCAAGTGCTGGGATCATAGGCATGTACCACTACTCCTGGCTTTATCACTGTGTTCAAAGCCAGAGTCCACATATGTTGATAAACAGAATATTAACACAGATAACATTTTGACTCAGAATAACTTGTAGATAAATTTGTTTCTATTATTTTGAATAAAGATGAAAACAGTTAATACTGATGTGTACTTACTGTAGTGTAGGTATGGTTTATGTATACTATATGCATTGCCTCATTTAATCTTCACAACAGAGTTAGGTGGTGGGCAGCCATCTGTACCTCGCAGCAGCCATGGCCCACCACATCGAGCTCTACACCGGCACCAAGATGTCCATCGTGGGGCTGGGCAGGTGGAAGTCAACTCCAGGCCAGGTAACCAAGGCTGTGAAGGTAGCGAATGACATTGGGTACTACCATACCGACCATGCCCAGTTGTACCAGAATGAAAAGGAGGTATGGATGGCCCTGCACAAGAAGCTCAAGGAGGGGGTGGTGAAGCGCCAGGAGCTCTTCATTGTCAGCAAGCTGTGGTGCACATTCCATGACAAGAGCCTGGTGAAAGGACTCTTCCGGAAGACTCTCACTGACCTGCAGCTGTACTACTTGGACCTCTACCTTGTCCATTGGCCCACAAGCTTCAAGCATAGAGCTGAGTATTTCCCATTGAGAGAGGCAATGTGATTGCCGGTGACACTGATTTTGTGGACACCTGGATGGCCATGGAAGAGCTGGTAGATGAAGGGCTGGTGAAAGCAATTGGCATCTCCAGCTTCAACCATCTTCAGATCGAGAGGATCTTAAGCAAACCTGGCTTGAAGTATAAGCCAGCTGTTAAGCAGATTGAATGCCACCCATACCTAACTCAGAAGAAGCTGACCCAGTACTGCCAGTCTAAAGGCATTGTGGTAACTGCTTACAGTCCCCTCAGTTACAGGCCCTGGGCTAAGCCAGAAGACCCTTCCATCCTGGAAGATCCCAGGATGAGATCTTAAAGGAACTGCAAACAAGTACAATAAAACTACTATCCAGGTACTGATCCGTTTCCCCCTGCAGAGGAATTCGGTAGTGATCCCCATACCTGTGACACCAGCCTGCATTGCTGAGAACTTCCAGGTCTTTGACTTTGAGCTGAGCAGCGAGGACATAGTCACCTTACTCAGCTACAACACAAAGTGGAGGGTCGGTGCCTTGGTGAGCTGTGCCAACCATAAAGATTACCCTTTCCATGCTGAGTTTTGAAGCTGTGGATTTGTACTGTTCCTCAGTGTCTTGCACCTGTTTCTCCTGCCTCATTTGTCCTTGCAAATGTAATGTGGCCCATCTTCCTCGGCAGTGGGCAGCAACCTAGAGACAAAGCACTGAAGGCTTGTTAACCTGATGCCTGGTGTGAAGAGCGGTATCAGTACATGAGGTGTCTTTTCTTCATGTTTTATCATGTCCTGCTGGGGGAGGTACAACCTGAGTATCCTTTTCTGACCAAAGAGAAGCAACTTCTACAAAGTCAAAATACTGTTACTAAAAAGTAATTTTTTGACTCCTTAAAACTGTAATCCTATTAGCCAAACTTCTCTTTGCCTAAAATAAAAAGTGTTTTTGTGAACTCGGAAAAAAAAAATCTTCACAACAGCCCTGTGAAGGTTATTGTTTGCTTAATATTCTTTATCTGGGTTTGTCTTGTTTATATAATAATAGATTTTTCTTATTGATGTAATCAGAAAGTAATTGAATCAGTACTTGAATCCAGATCTGTCTGACTCTAAAACATACAATATTAATCAGCTTACTAACATATGTTACAAAAAGGTTTCTAGCTGCAGTTACCCTCCCTCCCTTCCTCTCTGTCTCTCTGTTTCTCTTTCTCTCTGACATAGAAAAAATTAGATAACATAGTATGTATGATTTTTGAAATATCTCAGTGAAGTTCTACAGAAACCTTTTTATATATTATCCATGAGCCAAGTAATAACACTTTTCTTGATGTTTTAAAATTTTATTCAGGTGGCTGGGGAGATGGCTCAGTGGAATAAGCACTTCCCTGGCAAGCATAAGGGCCCGAGTTCAATCCCTGGTTCTGCCAAAAAAATAAAATAAAGTAAACAAAATTTTATTCAGTTTTAGATTGTAGGAAGCTAGCTACTGGATTTTAATTTTGCATAATGTTAAATGATTTTCTGAACACTAGCATTTGAAAAACTCAACTTTTTTGCTGTGTTTATAGTAAGTGTTCAGTTCATGCATATTCTGAGTAGGGCTGAGGATGTAACTCAGTGGGAGAGCACTTGTTTAAGATATTCTGAGAAATAGGTAAAAACTTATTATTATCCCAGTGTTTTCCAAGTTCTTTATCTTTTTAAAATTATTTGAGATAATTTTAATATTTTCTCAAAAAAATACAATGGAAATAAACTCTGTTAATACAACTCGCAGAAAAAGGAAAAAAATGGAGTTCCCAGAGCAAAGAGAAAGTGCACCCTCATTTAGGTTATTATATCCCCATACTTGCAGAACCCATAAAGCAGGAACTTCACTCCATGACACAGGAGAGCTCAGTATCCAACAGCAGAGGTCCAGGAACTAACGAAAGAAACTAAATACACCAAACATAGCAGTAAAACCACTCTTTAGCAGAATTGTGGCCTTGAAAAGAAGTGGGGTAGTAACAGGTAGCTGAACTGCAAGTCTGCTCCTCATAGTCTATCCCCAAGTAAATTAGTGTACCAAAGTAGTAATATTTGTTTGAGAAAGACAAACAGTATTTCACTCATTCAAGACGAACTGCCACATCTGTGAGCCTTGATAGAGAATAAAACAGTTGTAAAATCACAGGTACTTCTAGTTAACATCCCCAAGAATATTGAACTACATTTATGCCATCTTCTGTCATCCCAATATTTGTTCACTCTGTTATTCTCCCTTAGTTTTCATTGTCAGTGTGTACAACACTCTACTTTAGAAAGACCCTGGGGAAGGCACAGCGGCGACGCATCTGGAGCTTGCAGACTAATCTGCTTCTTCCTGTACAGCAGCAGCACCCGAGTGCACAAGCACCTCACAAGCCATGTCGAAGTCCCACAGCGAAGCCGGGACGGCCTTCATCCAGACCCAGCAGCTGCACGCGGCCATGGCTGATACCTTTCTGGAACACATGTGCCGCCTGGACATCGACTCAGCCCCCATCACAGCCCGCAACACCGGCATTATCTGTACTATCGGCCCGGCCTCCCGCTCGGTGGAAACTCTGAAGGAGATGATTAAGTCTGGGATGAATGTGGCCCGGCTGAACTTCTCTCACGGAACTCATGAGTATCATGCGGAGACCATCAAGAATGTGCGTACAGCCACCGAGAGTTTCGCTTCTGACCCCATTCTCTACCGGCCAGTGGCTGTGGCCCTGGACACCAAGGGCCCTGAGATCCGAACCGGCCTCATCAAGGGCAGTGGCACCACGGAGGTGGAGCTCAAGAAGGGAGCCCCGCTTAAGATCACGCTGGACAATGCCTTCATGGAGAAGTACGACGAGAACGTGCTGTGGCTGGACTACAAGAACATCTGCAAGGTGGTGGACGTGGGAAGCAAGATCTACGTGGACGACAGCCTTATTTCCCTGCTAGTGAAGGAGAAAGGTCCCGACTTTCTGGTGACCGAAGTGGAAAATGGTGGCTCCCTAGGCAGCAAGAAGGGAGTGAACCTCCCCGGTGCCACTGTGGACCTGCCCGCTGTGTCCGAGAAGGACATTCAGGACCTGAAGTTCGGGGTAGAGCAAGATGTGGACATGGTGTTCGCATCCTTCATCCGCAAGGCTGCTGATGTCCATGCAGTGAGGCAGGTCCTGGGGGAGAAGGGCAAGAACATCAAGATCATCAGCAAGATTGAGAACCATGAAGGGGTGCGGAGGTTTGATGAGATCCTGGAGGCCAGTGATGGTATCATGGTGGCTCGTGGTGACCTCGGCATCGAGATTCCTGCAGAGAAGGTCTTCCTGGCCCAGAAGATGATGATTGGGCGCTGCAACCGCACAGGGAAGCCTGTCATCTGTGCCACACAGATGTTGGAGAGCATGATTAAGAAGCCCCGGCCCACCCTGGCTGAGGGCAGTGACGTGGCCAATGCCGTCCTGGACGGGGCAGACTGCATCATGCTGTCTGGGGAGACGGCTAAGGGCGACTACCCGCTACAGGCCATACGCATGCAGCACCTGATTGCCCAAGAGGCAGAGGCTGCCATCTACCACTTACAATTATTTGAGGAGCTGCGCCGCCTGGCCCCCATTACCAGCGACCCCACAGAAGCCGCCGCCGTGGGCGCCGTGGAGGCTTCCTTCAAGTGCTGCAGCGGGGCCATAATCGTGCTCACCAAGTCTGGCAGGTCTGCTCACCAAGTGGCGCGGTATCGTCCACGGGTCCCCATCATCGCTGTGACCCGCAATCCTCAGACGGCCCGCCAGGCACACTTGTACCGCGGCATCTTTCCCATGCTGTGCAAGGACCCTGTGCAGCAAGCGTGGGCTGAGGATGTAGACCTGCGTGTGAACTTGGCCATGAATGTTGGCAAAGCTCGAGGCTTCTTCAAGACAGGAGACGTGGTCATCGTGCTGAACAGGTGGCGCCCCGGCTCTGGCTTCACCAACACCATGCGTGTTGTGCCCGTGCCCTGAAGGCCCTGGAGCCTCTCGTCCCCTTTCCTGTCCCCTTCCCCCAACCCATCCATTAGGCCAGTGACGCTTGTATAGCGCCTTACTTAATGGCACAGTGGCCCAGATCTGGCAGCCTGGGATATGTCCCCACTCCAGCAAGGGACTTTGAGAAAGGAGGCCCCCAGTGCTTGCTGCAGGAGGGCAGCAGTGTCACCTCCTTTGTGTGTCCTGTTGAGTTCCTATAGAATGCAGATGCCAGAGACCCCAGTCGTGGTGGCCAGCATGGGGGCTGAGGGCTTGGGACAGTGGAACCGGTGCGCCAGACTGGTCCTGACCCCAGATGCTCAGATTCCCCCCCCCCC
>PVKA01014158.1:18119-53321 GCA_004027165.1 Ctenomys sociabilis | reverse complement strand
ATTGGTAGTAGTGTTTCTTCAGCAAGTTCTAGCAACACCACATCTGATCTTATTTGATTCCACTATTGGCCATGGTCTGAGCCCTGCACACTCCCTTCCCTTTCACCTCAAAGGGAACACCTTTGTATGTGGCCACACAGTCCTCTCTGGTGTACAGGTCAGGCTGGATCTGCTCCCAAATCTTCTTTTTAGGATTTAGTTCCTTGTCAGGCTCTCCAGGGAAAGCATCAAAAGTGACTCTGTCTCCAGGAATAGACCCATCAGGAGGAGCCAGGATTTCGACCTTCTCTGGTGAACTGGCACACATCACCATAGCCTGAGACAGGACCCCCCTCATCTTTGCAGGCTTCAGATTGCAAAGCAGAATCACCATTTGATTTTGCATCTGTTCAAGAGGAACATGATTCACTAGGCCACTGACTACTGTTCTTGGGGCTGCTTCTCCAACATCTATTTCTTCTACATACAAAGAATCTGCATCAGGGTGTTTTTTGGCATTAATGATTCGGCCAATTCGCAGATCCAGACGGGAAGCATCTACTGGCTTAGAGTCAGAACTTCCTGCTGCAGATGGCTTTTTCTCTTTCTTTTCTCCTTTCTTTTCAGTTTTTTCTTTCACCTTTTCTTCTCCCCCCTTTTTTATGTGTTCTTTGGTATCAGAAGATACAGTTACTGGTGTAGACTGTGCTGCACTTTCAGCAGTCACATAACTGGCTTGCAGTGGAGTATAAGATGGGCATGGTATTTGTTTCACTCCATTCTGAATTTCGGCCTGAATCAGCTCCTGCTTCAGTTCTTCAATTTCTTTCTTCAATTTAGCATTTTCAACTCGAAGTTTTTTCTCTTCTCTCAGTGTTGCCTGCAAAATGGCTTTCTCCTTCAGAAGAGAAACTTGCTGTTTAAGATACTCAATAATTTGATCCGCCTCTGCCCCCTTCTGCTCCAGTCTCTTCAGAACAGCCTCATTGGTTGACATTTTTGCCAAAAAATGACGGAAACTCATGAAGCGGCAGACTGCGATTCCAGGGCAGGAAGCGACACCAGCCCTTGCACTTAGGTACTCCTGGGTCACCAGTGACCTCACTGATAGCCTTAGCTGGAATTTAGTAACCGGTTGAAGGTTTAGTAGAAAGGAAAGAAATAAAGACTGAAATGTTCCAGAAATTTATCTGTGGATGAGAATGACTGCAGTGGTTGGTGGTTTAATGAATGAGGTCCACATGGAGTATATTATATTGTTTTTTTTTTTTTTTTTACCCTGTATTTAGGGCAGGGTCTACAGCGTGCTCAGGGTCTCACTGCTTAGATTGGACTTGTAGTGATTCCCCTGGGGGTGGGGCTGGCATGGCAGGCCCAGGGATTGAACCCCCAGCCCCTGCATCTGCCTAAGGAGGTGCTTTAATCCACTGAGCTATTTGGCCAGCCACATGGGATATATTTAATGGGCAACAGTCTTGAACATATTTTAAAATGGAAGACTATTATTATTATTATATATTTTTTGATACAGGGTCTCATTACAGTTTGGACTCATAGTGATCTTCCTGTCTTAGCCTCCCTAGTACTGGGATTACAGGCATGTGCCATCATGCCAAGTTCTAGGGCTGGCACAGTGTGCCTGGGGTTCTGGGGCCTGCACAACATGTGGTACTAGGCATTGAACTCCGTATCTTGCGCTTGCCTAGCAGGCACTTATGTTGCCACGCTCTCTTCCCAGCCCCTAAAATGGAAGACTATTTGATATAGTTTGGCTATAGAAGAAATATGTAATAGTGTACATTTTTTGAAAAATTTGGGAGAACCTCGAGTTCTGAATGCAGATTGAAAGCTTTGCATTTGGAGGTTTGATCATGCTAGCCTCATTCAGCAACAGGAAAGAACGTGAAGCAGATAAAAAATTTCAGCAATATTGTGGGGTCTCCTGCTATATATAAGCAAGAAAGTTTTTATGAGAGTTGGGGAGTTAGTTAACCAGAGAGATAGGATTGCTAATACTGTACCAGTGCTAAAATAAGATATACCTTAGGAAGAGATAAAGTAAGGTTGTAAATTCTATGGGGATAATATTTTTTTGTTGCTTTTCTCCTCTGAAAAAGCATAACAGTGTAAGTAAGAAATCTAAGAATACTTTCACTGAGAAAGCACATTGCAGATTGGAGATTCCAAGTCTCCATTGGACATTGAAAAGGTAGGTTCTAAGTAAATATCTACCTTATCTACAATCTTAAATAGAAATTTAAAAAAAACTTCTGTTTATGTTTAAGCTATGGTTAATGTTGACTGATCTGAATTTTGTAGACTGATATGATAGAATTAATAAGTGAAGGCTTTTCCTATAATAATATTTAGTTCACCATTTCAGCAAATCTTTCCCTGTAGCCTACTAAGCCTTTTCTTTAATTAAATACTTGATTTACACAGCAGATTTTACTCATTTGAGGACTGTACCCTTGTCTAAATAATAACACTAATACCTCAGGCATGGTTAAGATACATGGTAAATAAAATCAGAATTTTACCTCAGAGTAGTATCATTTAGACCTTCTTCTCTAAAATCCTGTTGTCTTGAGAGTGCAGACTGTTTTTTAAAAACTGATTCCTAGCTACACAGAGGCTAATTATCTAGTTCATTTATATTAAGATAATGAAGTACTCATTTTTCTCACTCCTAAGCAACCTCTCTGTTCAATTTGTTATTCTAAACTCATGAGTAAAATAAGAGGAAAAATAGAGAATGCAGACAAATTAATGATTGAAGTGGGTTTTGTTTTTTGCATGTTAGTTTTTTTCTTTTTCTTTTCCTTTTTTCTTTTTTTTAGGTTTCTTTGGTTTATTCTGAGTTGTTAGAAGTGACTCTCATCTTATATTCAGTGTAATAAACTGGGTCTTTGATGTTGAGGCTACCTCCTTCATTTTATTTTGCTTGTGAAAACAACTAACAGTAGTTAAAAATCTACAATATTCTCAGTAGCCTATGGCCCTTTATGGGCAGGAGCAGCCCTTCTGTCCTGTCCATCTTTAGCTTCTCCCTTTCTGACAGTCTAATTATCCACACACAGTTTGAGGCATCTCCCGCTTCCTTTCTTCTCTTTTCACTTTATACACTGCAAGCACCTTAAATACTGGCACCTAGTAACCAGTGTAGATAGATTGCACCCATCATCTGGCTGGGTGCAGAAGCCAGGTGAAGAAATTCAAATTATGAATGGTCATGGTCATGACTTTTATATACCACCAAGGCCTGACACAGTACTTGACATATCTCCAGAAGTATTTTAAGTTTTGAATAAAAGACTATTTCTTTTTTTTAATTTTTTTTTTGGTGGAACTGGGGATTGAACTAAGGCCCTTGCACTTGCCAGGGAAGCGCTTATTACACTGAGCCATCTTCCTGGCCTTAAAAGACTATTTCAAAATTATCCTTTTGCTTTCATAGGTGACAAAGTTGGGTTTAGATTCAATTGTACCAGTATTGTTCCTATGTCCTGGCTAGTTATACTTTAGTTTAGACAATTCAAGGAAGTAAGTAAATATAATATACAATCTCAGCTATCCAGGAGTCTCATGTTGAAAAGAGAGGCAAGCAGCCATTTATCTAGCAGGTAATGTTTAATTTTTATTTTCTCTGCTAGGGGTAGTGGTAGCAATACTGTATATACTTCATTTTGCTCTTGGTGCCTATATGTGCTGAATACTGTGCTACAGGAGGTACAGTCATATAAGACATGGCCTTTGCCCTTGAGCTTGGGTAATGTGCTGTAAGATAAGACAACATGTAAGAATCAATACATATCAAAGCAGTATATAATACATTTTATATATAAATTACTGTATTCCTTTACATATATTCTGTAAAATGAAAAAAAATTGATGGTCCACCATGAAGAAGCCATGCATTTTTAGTTGATCTTCTAAAAGTAGGATAGATGGAAGTTGGAGGAACTCTTGTCTGGAAGCATATATTGATGACTTCTATCTATTTAATATAACAGTGGAAGAGTTTCTAAGTATCAGCCATGTGGAGACTGAGCCATTTGATGGTTTCTTTTATATAATATGATACTATGTCACCAGCTAAGGAATTCTCCCATCAGTTATGTTGAATAGTGCTGGCCATTTTGTAAAATTATTTTATAAATGTGTATTTTTGTATATGATGGAATTCAAGTCCTAATTGTTTTTTGGTTTTGTTTTTAACTGATGGAGAACCTCTAAGATTGTCTGTGTATTATTACTTGGGTTTCCTTTTGCTGGAACAGAATGCCTTTTATCTGCAATTTAAAGGAGGAAATTTTTTTTTTTTTTTTTTTTTTTTTTTGCGGAACCGGGGATTGAACTCCTCAGGCCCTTGCACTTGCCAGAGAAGCACTTATCCTACTGAGCCATCTCTCTGGCCCCTATAAAAGTTGAGGTGGATTTTATTTTTGGGGGGGCTGGCTCAGGATGCCTTCAGGGCAGGTGTCTGGAAAGGCATGAGGATGTAGGAATCCAGCTGTAGTATCTTGAGACTGATTGTTTTTCTTAAACAAAACATCCTTAAACAACTGAGCTAATGGGCAGACCCCCTGAAAGGTTTATTTTGAAATCTCACAGATTCAGAGGTTTTAGTCCATGGTTATTTGGTTCCCAGATGCAAACATCATGACAGAAAATATGGCAGAGAAAGGCTGCCCAGCTGATTACATCTGAGAAGGAGAGACAAGAAGTTAAGGAAAGATAAACCCTTCAAAGGCAAACCCTAGTAATTTGCTTCTAGAATTTATCAGCAGATACATCCATTATTGAAATTAGTGCCCCATGATCTAATCACCTTCCAAAGCCCATCCTCCAAATGCAAGAGACTTTTGAGGGACTTTTTTTTTTTTATCCAAACCGTAACAGTGCTTGAACCTCCTTTCTTATTTTGAGAGGCTGTACTTCACTTGAGATATGACTAGCCTTATGCTATGTTCTTTTGTAAGTTGTAGCTTATTTTTTTCTCTGTTGAATTTCCTTTTTTTTTTTTTTAAATGTATTTAGTACAGGGTCTACAGGGTCTTACTACACAGATTGGACTTGTAGTGATTCTTCACATGCCCCCATGCCCAGTCTCAGTTGCCATCTCAGCACACCCTGGGGGTGGGGCTGGCATGGAACTTGGCCGCTGTCTCCATCTAAGCAGGTGGTTTTTGCTAAGTTCTAGCACAAATTTCTTTAGGTAGAAAATTAATGTTGGGCTGGGTGTATAGCTCAGCAGCACAGCGCCTGCTTCCTGGCAAGTGTGAGGTCATGAGTTTGATTCCTCAAAAAAAAAAAAAAAAAAAGGAAAGGAAAATGAATGCTCTATTTCTACTAATTTAGGGAATAGTTGAGTATAGAAGGAGAGGGTAGAAATTGAGGGAGGGAAAAGGTGAAGTTTGTTACCTGCAGTGGGTATAGCAAAGGCACAGAGAACATAGAATTTAGGAATGAACACTTGGCTGCTTTTTGTTTTCAGCCATGATGAATAGTTTTATTTTTATTAATAGCAGTATGAGGATATGAATTAATCCTATGTTTAGATACATAAAACTTTTTAAAAATGTATTTAGTACAGAGGCTACAGGGTCTCACTATACAGATTGGACTCATAGTGATTCTCCTGTTTTTAGACTCTCAAAGTGCTGGGATTACAGCCACCATGCTCAGTCCTAATTGCTGTCTCAGCATTTCCCTGGGGTGGGGCCAGCACAGTAGGCCAGAGGATCGAACCCCTGTTCCCTGCGTCTTCCTAAGCAGGTGCTTTAATCCACTGTGCTATCTGGAAAACTTAGTTTTTACAAAACTCATTAAATAATTATATTTAGCATATAGTTTTTACTGTGCTCTGAAGGTATTTGCAATTTAGTTGAGAGATACTGCCTTCAAAACATTTACATTCTTAGCATTAAAGGACAAAAGAAGTTAAAGAGCAATACTGTATATTTTTGCATAAATAGTTCTTTACTGTTGTCCTACTATCTGCAGAAGTGCTTGGCATATAGTAGATTTTTAGTAAGTATTGGTTAGAAGGGTAAATAAATGGTATTGATGGTAAGCATGGGGGAGCCTTTGGGAGATGTGGCATTTGGAGAAATCGTGGGATCTTGTGCAGTGCAAAGGAGAAGTAATTTCATTCTGTTAGGCCTTTATTTCCAAATCCTTCTGACTTCAGTATTTTCTACTCCACCTCTTTAAATCCCTAAACAAGTTCCTTCCTTTTTATAACTTGATGTTTTTCTTTCAAAAGCCTATCTTTCACACGTTTATGTTGCCCCTGCTTTGGCCGTCTTATTTTTTCCTATCCTCTTCCTACACGTTTCTGCTCATATCCTAGTATTTAGGGGGATCCTGTTTTGGTTTATAAGACAACTGTGTTTTCTTAGGTCTTTGGGGAATGTTTTAGGTTGTGGGGCACTGTCTGGCAAAGAATTTAGTTAGCAGAAGTTCAGAAACATTTTACAACCATTAAAAGGAAAACTGTAGGGTAGGTGATAACATGGCAATTCTTGAGCTACACTTTCATTCTGTTATAACTACACCTTAATTGGCTGCATTTTTTAAAAAACAAATTAAGTTACCAGTTATGTTCTCCACCCTCCTCAGTTTTGACTGTATAAAGGCCTATTTCACAGAGAAGAACACATAAACAAGTAAGCACAAGGACGCTTATGTGAATGAAGTTGTGCTGCACAGCCCAGTGACTTTCCTTGATTTAAGATGTAGCTCTTGGCAACTTATAATAAAGTTTGGCCTATTTAGCAGTGTTTAATCAAAACTAATGATTCTCTGATAGAAAATAGAGTCTCAGACTTATTCAGCAAGCATTAATTGAGGAACTATTGTGTGTAAGGCACTGTGCTAGGAAATTGGAGACTTTTTTTTTTTCCCGGTGGTACTAGGGATCGAAATCAGGATCTTGCACTTGCCAGGCAAGCACTTATTCCACTGAGCTATCTCCCCGGCCCCTCTGCTAGGAAATTGGAGATAGGAAAAATTAAAGTTAACCTAATATTGAAGGGCATATCATGTATAAAGATAATTATAATGGTGTATAGAAATTGGTTTGTGATATAAAAGAGTGCTTGGGGAATTTTAAAAGTGGAGTTGTTTCTTCTAGAGAGGCCATTCAGGGTAAGCTTTCTGGGTATAATAGAATATGAACTCGTCCTGGTGGTTGAGGACAAGGTTCCTGCACAGGCAGCATGAGTTCTGTGCTGTGTGAACTGTTGGGCCTTCTGAGCAGAGGATGTGGGCCTACAGAAATGGGAAGGGTGAGAGGAGAAACGACATCTGGAAGTAAGAAAATGTTGTCTATTTGGGCAATACAAGGTAGTTCTGAGTTTGAGGATGATGATGTGAAGTGTCACAAGAGAGGGATGGAAAGGAATGGTGGAGTACGCTGGCAGATGAATACACTGTGAATTGAAGGCAAACATTGAGTGTAGGTTATTTATCTAGTTGGTGTTTCATGTACCATTGTTCTTGTCCTCTGGGAATTAATATTATGGTAGGGAAAAAAGAACTTGATAAGGCTCAGGATGTCAGCGCACACCTGTGACCCAATTTGGAAAGCTGAGGCCAGAGGATTATGAGTTTGAGTCCAGTCTAGGTGACATAGTAGCACACCTTGTCTCAAAAAATTGAAATGGGGCTGAGGAGATAGCTCGGTGGTCTGGCAAGCTCAAGGACCCAGGTTTGATCCCTGGAACCACAAGCCATGCCATGCTGCACTGTGCCAGCCAGTGAAACTGTGTATGGTGGCGCTTGCTTGTAATCCCAGCATTGGGGAGGCTGAGACAGGAGGATCCCTATGAATCTGAACTATGTAGTGAGACCCTGTACCAAATGAATGAATGAATGAATGAATCTTTTTAAAAAATTGAAATAAAACAGCAATACACTTCTCTGCTTAAATAAGCTAGAGAATCCAAGAAGAGGGAAGGAGAATGATCTTTAAATTGATTCTTGTGAGACAGTTTTGTTTTTATATTACACATAGTGGATGTTTAAGCATTTTGTATTCTCTTTTGAAATTTGTTGCAGTTTGTGTGCCAATGTCTGCATGATAATTGAGCCATGGTCTGTTTGTTGGGCTGGCTTTACTTCTCGCCTTCCAGTCCTCAAATGGCTCTCTACCTTAGATAATAGCAGTATTTTTTCCCTTCCTGCTAAATTAACTATCTAGGGCACAATAAAGGGTTCTTAAAAGGCTTTCAGGATGATACTGTGGGGCAGATTGTTAGTCATGTGGTACAGTAGATGCCCTGTGTTTCTGTTTGATTGAGATAGAGTTGGATATATTTTACATGAGTCTTTTTTCACATTGTTTTCTCATTCTTACCCACTAGTAGTGTTGGGTGTTTCCAAGATTTCAGGGGTCTTAGACCACCTGGTTCACTTTTCTGTGCCTTCAAGTGTTCTCATGTGCAAAGCACTGTGTGCTAGAGGCAAAATATGTTACATATGGTAAGTTACTTAATCGGTGTTTATGTGTCTAGTAGATGGACAAGCAAGAATTTGAACCCAGGCCAGGATTACAAAATACTAAATAGTATGATTTTCCCTATTGGAATTTCTTCCTTTGCAAAAGTATGCTAACTCCTATCTCCTTTGTTTAGTTAAAGATACTTCTCCTTTATAGAAAAGGAGAAGTATCTTTTAATTGTATCTTTTTTAATTGTTCAGACTTATTATGACAAAGAGTGTCCAAGCATATTTTTCTTTTGGATTTGTATTACTGGTTATTTGTGGTGAAAATTTGACATGTGTTATAGCCATAAAGTGGGCCCAGTATTTTTAACTCTATGAATATTATATATTTTAAGAAATCATGGAGTTTAAGTATGTAAGATTTTTGTAAATTTTTCCCCACAATAATATGAATTTAAATATATTCCTTTGCTTTGTTTTCCATGTGTTTGTTTTAAAATTTTTATTTCTTTTACATTCATATTTTAAAATTCATACCTGTAGTCAAACAACCTATTATTGGAGGTAATCCTTCATGTGAACTTCAGCCATAGTTAAATAGTCAGAAGTGGACTGTTAGTGTTGGAGCCTCATAGAGTGAATAAATTTCCTGAGAGGAAACGATAATAAAATATTCAGGAAGTTATTAGGAAGTGAGAACTTGTGTTTGTGTTCAGTCAGATAAGCTGCTGAGATCTTTGCATATATCAAAGCAGTCTGTTTTAGAGGAAAAAGAGATTCAGTATCTCCTAATCATGTTAGGGACCTTGAACTATGGATTAATGGAATGTGTGATGCATAAAGGAAAGAAAAATTTCTAAAGCAAAGTTGTTCGAAAATTGACACTCCCCTTGGTGTGTGTATGTTACTTTTAGCAAATAATATTAAAAGTATTTGTTTCAGGGGAGAAAATGGAGAGTTTTCTGCAGCAAAAGAGCCCAGTGGGAAAACCTAGTCCTACAGAGTAGGAGCTGATGGCAGTAGGACAGAAATGTGCACTTCCTTTTGGGTTCTACCAGTTTTTTCTTTTTCTTTTTTTTTTTTTTTTTTGTCAATGGAAAATGGAAATATACTTTTAAAGTTTCTAATATGAGGAGAAAATATCATACCATGTCTTATAAGTAGATTATAAGTCAAAGACACAGTATAAATCATAAAGCAAAATTAAAATTAAGCAATATCCAGAAAATTTATTAAATATTAATTAATTCAAAATTAAATTAAATATTTTAAAACAATATTCAAAAATTAAAAGTAAATGTGAGTCCAACTAAGAGGCCTGAATGTAGTGTATCATATGTATGAATCTGTGATCAGTTCAGAGTACTCATATAATATTTGATATACAGAAATATCAACTAAGAAAAAGTTTTCATGATAGTAAAGAATTAAGAATAAAACATAACAAAAATACTGGAATGGCAAGTATATGACCAGCACTTCTAACAGTTTGGGGATAGGATATCATACGAAGGTTTAGTATGTGGTGGACGTGGACAGTGTCCATGACACTTACTGGTGGCCAGGTGTCACTTATGGGACTGAGCTACTGCTATTTCCTTGATACCTACCCTGTAGACCCAGACAGAGTCATGACCCATTGGATGCAGGAGAAGTCCATTTGCAGAGTATGCTGATGGAAATATTTTGCTGCTGTATACAAAAGAATAATTGAAAGACTCCTGATGTATATCTCTTTTTCTCCTTTGTTTAATTGTTTGCCCTATTTGATGGGTTCTTTCCATTCTCATTCATGGAGTTGTGGTCGTTTTGATCCTCCTCTAGAATATGTTTTAGTAGTCTGTGTAGGGTTGGCTTTGTCGTCATGAAATTCTTTAGTTGTTCTTTGTCAGGGAAGTTTTTCAGAGTATATCAGTCTGGGTTGGAATTTGTTTTCTTTTTTTTTTTTTTTTTTCTTTTAATTTGTTATCTTGTAAGATTTGTAGTACTTTGCTCTATGCTCTTTTTGACTTGATGGTTTGTGAAGAGAAATCTGCTGTTATTCTAATGGCTTTTCCTTTAAATGTGATCTATTTCTTTTCTCGAGTGGATTTAAGTATACTGTTCCTGTGCTGAATTTCTGGGATCTTGATTATTATATTTTTGGTTGTGATTTGAATTGGGTTGATGTTACTTGGAGTTCTATATGCTTCAGTTACTGAATGTCAGATTGTCTTCCCATGTTTGGGAAGTTTTCTGCTATCACTTCTGCCCATATTCTTTTTATATCATTTGTATTGACTTCTTCTTTCTCATTGAAGCCTATTAGTCTTACGTTGTTCATCTTTGCATAGTCTTGCAGATGTTGAATCATATTTACCTACATCCTAGTTGTTTTCAAGAGATCTTTTCTTACCTTTTCACTAGCTGCAACAAAGCCTTCAAAGTCTAAAAGTCTATTTTCACTTTCATTCAAACGGTTTTGCCAGCTTGTGATTGAGGTTTTAATTTTCTGTATAGCACTTTGAATCTGCTTCTTGCATTCTATTTCTTTCCTATAGTGCTTATTCAAGGATTCCATCATTTTTCTGTTCTCCTCTATTTTTTTTTATCAGTGTCTTTAGAAGCACTTAGTATTTCTTTTATTGTAGTTATTTCTTTTTTTTTTTTTACTTCAGAAATGATTTCTGATCTGATTTCCTCTATACCTTTCTGCAGTTACTTCAGATGCTGTTATTTTCAGATATTTCAGTTGTGTGCTTTCCAATTTCTTCTATGCTATCATCTCCTGCATTTTTTCTGGGTGGGCTCAGGGCCTGAAAATGCATTTTGCTCCTTCTCTTTGTCATTTTGTATAGCACTGCCTTCTAACCTTTGGTGTAGAGTTTTGGTAGCATTATTACCTTAGCACCAGGTTCTTATCAAGTTCAAACTCATCCAGGTGGGTGTGGTTTGGGTTTGGCTACTGTGCTCCAGTTCTTTCTGCTGTAGCTCTTGGAAGTGAACCCACTGTGCCACTCTGGCAAGATGTTCTGGATCAGCTGGGTGGTTCTTGCCTCTAGCCTCTCTGCAGTGAGTTCTGCCACAGGGTTCCACACCAGGCCTGACTGATGGAGGAAGTTCCACACACGCCTGGCCTGGGTCCTGGCTGGAATGAGGATCTGGTGAGTGGGCAGGCGGTACCCTCACTCACCACTCTGGGCCTGGGTGCTGGCTGGAATAAGGATCTGGTGGGCCTGAGTGGCCCCAGACACATTGTGGGCCTGGGTGCTGGCTGGAATGAAGATTTTCCTCAATGTTTTGCTTCCTGTTCACCACAAGGCTATTTGGCGTTGTCCTTAATATTAAGCCCCTTTGTTCTGAAGTAACTGTGACACTGTTTGCCCAGTGGTTCTTCTCTTTTATTGAGATTGGTGTACTATTTGCTTTGTTTTATTTAACAGAGAGGCTTGTGTTTTCCTCTCTGTGATTATTTTTCTTTAGAAGCTTCTCACATTTTATCTGCTTCAAACGCCACAATGCTTGGAGCAGGCTTGGCTCCTTGTGCAGGTTGGTTGACTTCTATCTGTGGTTAAGGTAGATCTAGTGAGTAGTTTGAAAGCCACCAGGAATGGAGAACTGGTGATGAAGATCAGCCATTGACTAGTATATATAAAGGGTCCTTTGCTGAGCATCAGAGGCTATGGCTGCTGTTCTTGAGAACATGGGCCCAAAACAGGCAGACATAGGGAGAGCTGGAGGAAGCATAATAGAGAGGTAGGTATGCTGCAGCCAAGATGGTGGGGACATGAGAGTGGTCTCCTAGGATTTACAGAATACGTTTGCATTTAGTTTCCAATAGTGTTTTAAGATAGAGTTATCGCAAGATAATGTAAATCATCTAGAAAGTTTTGGAATTTTAGAATCATTTTATTGAAAAATTGGACACATCAATATTTTAATTAAGAGTGACGAGATTAAAGTCATAAGAGAAAAGCCAATCGTTCTTAAATTACTGTGAATTAGTTTTGATCATTTCCTCCTTTGGTGGGTGATTATTTTATTTTTATTTTTTCATTATCTTGCATTTTTTTCCACTTTTATTTTCTTTACTTTGGATTTTAAAGCTCTTTTACATTTCTGAGGAGTTTGAGTGACTGAACTGTGGATAACCACATTTTAAAATTGTATGTTAGGGCCAGCCAGATAGCTCAGCAGATTAATGCGCCTGCTTAGGCAGATGCAGGGACCAGGGTTAGATGTCTGGCAAGTTGTGCCAACCCTGCCCCCTGGGGTGCACTGAGAGGATGAATGGGACTGGATGTGGTAGTGTGTGCCTGTAATCCCAGTGTTTGGGAGTCTGAAAACAGGAGGATCACTAAGAGTCCAATCTGTGTAGTCAGACTCTATAGACCCTGTACGAAATACATTTAACAGGGGAAAAAAAAAAAAAAAAAATATATATATATATATATATATATATATATATATATATACATATATATATATACATATATATATATGTATATATATATATGTATATATGTATATAAATGTTCTGTTCTTTTGAGAGGAATAAGCGCTTCCCTGGCAAGCCCAAGGGTCTGAGTTCAGTCCCTGGTTCTGCCAAAAAACAAACAAACAAACATATGGCCTGGAGACAGAGATTTACAGTTAAATAAAAGTGTAATGTTCTGAGAGTGAATTCTGTCTAGACAGTGGTTAGCTGACTCAGGTTCAGAAATACTGAAAATAATTTAACTTTTACTAAAATGTCTTCTAATTGAACTAAGGACTGATAAGAGTAGTTCTAGAAAGTTGTGTGGATCTGCCACCTGGTGGTGAAATATTACAGGAAGTCTTAAATAGTTGAGAATTTAATAATGGATTTCTTGCATTTGTGCAAGAAATTAAATTAAATTAAGTTTAGACTCTGAAAATATATATAACGTTTTCTCTACTGTTTCTTAAACTGAGTAGTTGTCACTTAATTGTGATAGATCAGGGACATTGTACCTAATTTCTACTGCATTGTATGAGACTCAGACTTCTGAAATTATATGTTAACAAATAAAATGTACTCTAGGTACTTTAAGAACATCCCTTAAACTTGAAGAGATAACTTTCAAGAATTAAAAATCATTAATACTAAGACTTTTAATATGGCTAGTCATTGGCTCACTGGAAAAAGAGTTGACAGGACAAGGATTTTTTTTTTTGTTTTTGAGAGAGAAGTCATTTACTTATCTTAAAAAATCACAATAGTGCTTAGGGATGTCACTCAGTCATAAATGTTTGTCTACTATGTGTGAGATTTCTTGTTTCATCCCTAGTCCTGGAAGGGTGAAAAAACAAAATAAAACAAAACAAAACAGTAGCCATATTAACATAGGCATACTTAGCAGATAGATTTAACAGTTTTTTATGACCTTCAGATCAATTTAGGTATCACATATATTAAGAACAGAGGACAAGCCGGGCGTGGTGGCACAGGCCTGTAATCCCAGCACTCGGGAGGCTGAGGCAGGAGGATTGTTGTGAGTTCGAGACCAGCCTGAGCTACAAAGTGAGCTTAAGGCCAGCCTGAGCTGCATAGTGAGACCCTGCCTCAAAAAAGACAAAAAAAAAAAAAAAAGAACAGAGGACAAAATAGAGAATGGAAAGTAACAGAAACATTTCTTGGCCTCCTGGAGTTTGTAATGTAGCTAAAGAAACAAGGTATTAAATTCTGACAGACAACAACAGTTACCATGTTAAGTACAGTAAAGGCAAATGTATAACTAGGAGAGTTAGGAAGCATTTTAGTGTATCATGAAAAGCTTCCCTAAGGAAGTAACTGCTGAGATCTGACAGATATGTATCCAGCCTGTTGTGGGGCCTTCTGAGGTGAGGAGGTTGACAAGTAAGAGGAATTGGGTTTTACCAAGGGAAGAGAATTATAGTATAACTTAAAACAGGGAAGATAAGGTTGTAGTAAATAGTTTAGGGACATGTAGGATATGTCTAAACTTTGGGCTTAAGTGAAGTAGGAAGCTATTCAAGTGTATAGTGAAGGAGTATCAAAATCAGATTAATGATGAATGAAGTAGAACAGGTTCAGACTGAAATGAGGGCAGTTGGTTAGAAAACCATTATAAGGTGTCCAGGGTACTTGAAAGTGTAAGCATGAAGTTACAATATTTGGAATATATTTGAGGTGGAATAAAGACTTAGTAGCTGATTAGATATGGAAGGCAGAGAGATAGAAGAGATAGAATAAGTGTACAGTTCTGGCATTCACTAAATACAGTTTGGTTCTTAAGAGCAGAAAGTTGAATAGTAGTGTACAGTTCATAGTACATCATCACTGAATATTGCAAGATGTCTCTTATTTTGTATTTTTTCGCTTCTGTCTTCATCTGCCATCTTCACTCCCATTTTTTTCTTTCCTTAGACTCCTTCTCTGAAACACATAGTATATATTTCTGGAATATACACTGTGACGTATGGAATAGAAAATAGTCCTATTTTTGATTTGTGATACATTATTCCTTATTCTGTCAATTATTTGTTTTCTTTTTGCTTTTGCTGTTGTTTCTTTACTTACAATGTTATTAATTCATACATTTCAGCTGAGTTAGTGTCCTCTGCGCTTGTTCTGGGTGGGCTCAAGGCCTGAGATTGAGTTTTGCTCCTTGTCTTTATCATTTCATATAGCACTGACCTCTGACCTTTGGTGTAGAGCTTTGGTACAGTTATAACCTTAGCACCTACTGAAATTCAGGTGCAGCTCTATTAAGTTTGAGTTTATCCAGTTATGCCTGGCTTTGGTCTAGCTGTGTTCAGCTCCTTCCTGCTGCAGCCCTTGGAAGTGAACCTGTTTTGCCCTTCTGGCACAATAGTGAACCTGTGGTACCCCTCTGTTGTACCCCTGGCCCAGGAGGCATGGGGAGTGCAGAAGCTCACCCACACACTAGCTGGGCCTGAGCTTAGGCTGGATCTGGGGGTCCCAAGAGTGTCGCAGAAGTCCTCATTCACTGGGCGGGCTTGGGGGCGGAGGCTCCAGAGGTGTGGAGGGGCTCTGGGGGCGCGGTAGAGGGGTTCCGAGGGAGCAGTAGAGGGTCTCGCTCACGTGGCGTGCAGGGCAGGCTATGCTGGCTCTGGAGGGGTGGGGGGAGTCCCCAGAACACAAGGAAAGGTCTCTCTCACCTGGCAGGCCTGTTCTTGGTCCAGTG
This sequence comes from Ctenomys sociabilis, assembly GCA_004027165.1. Lineage (NCBI taxonomy): Eukaryota > Metazoa > Chordata > Mammalia > Rodentia > Ctenomyidae > Ctenomys > Ctenomys sociabilis. The sequence goes on along the minus strand of PVKA01014158.1, from coordinate 37,719 downwards.
GGTGCAGGAGAGAGCAGAAGCTGTCCCGTCCCACACGCTTGTGGGGCCTGGGTTTGGGGGATCTGGTATTTTTGCTTTTGAGGCAGAATCTCACTATATAGTGCAGGCTGGCCTTGAACTTGCTTGTGTACCTTGAATTTGCTTGTGTAGCTCCAGCTGGCCTTGAACTCACAGTGATCCTCCTGCTTTGGCCTCCCAAGTGCTGGAATTACAGGTGTGCATTACAACACCCAACTGTCAATTATTAATTGTATAACCATAGAAAAGTTACATAGCAATTTTTGTCTTTTTCTTTATCTGAAAAATGAGAATAATAATAGAACTTAGATTATAGGGTTGTTAGGAAGTTTAAAAGTGTTAACTTCTATAATGTACTCTGTGCTTTTTGCTTTTTTTTTCTTCCAACATAGTGTTTTAAGGGTGTATCCATATTGTGAATATAAAAGAAATGTATTACTGGAAGGTGTATCTCCTTGCCTAGCTTTCTACTTCTTGTAAGTACAAAGTTTAGATGGATCACACACACAGACATATATATATATATATATATATATATCTCCAATAGTATACTTCTACTACATTATTCATTTCCCAAGTTGTACGTATATAATATATATATATATATATATATATATAATTCTAGTTCCCACTATCACAAATGTATTCTTCATGAAAGTTCTTTGCCATGAATTCTTACTGACTGTTATGGTTTAGATTAAAAAAAAAAAAAAAAAAGTCCCCTAGAAGTCTCATGTGTTTGGAGTGGGACTGGTCATATGAACCAAAACAAACTCCTTCTTTAAATTGCAAGTGTCAGGCATCTGTCCCAGCAATGGGAAAGTGACTAATACAGATTTTAGTACCAGGAATGGATCATTGCTGGAATTGTAGCTGCCTGTGTGGTTTAGGAGCCCTCGGAACTAGATTGGAAAGGTCTGGAGATGCAGACCAAAGAGGCCCTAGAATGCTGTAAGTTGAGCTTGGTGGTTGACTCTGGTTGAACTCAGAAGACCAGAATGCTAATATGAGGATAGGAAAGGCCAAGCTTATGAAGTTTCAGATTAGAATGAAAACTACTGGAAATTGAAATAGAGGCTGTGCATGTTACATTCTGGCAAAGAATTTGTACATATTTTTCTCATGTCCCCAGACTTTGGCAAACTAACTGGTCTGGTGTAGGAAATTTGAAGGTGTCTCAGTGTTCATAATGTGGCATAGGTACTGCTGGCTGCATTTAGCCAGATGTACATTGATAATAGTAGCAAAAAAAAAAGCAGCGATGAATTATTTGAGAAGTTTGCAATTCACTAGAACAGAAGCCCCTGTATAGTTGCGGCCATGGAGAACATGGTTGCTTTAAAAAAGAAAATTAGCGTTTAAAAAGAGGCCAAGTATTTTACATCAGGACAGTAGGAAAGATGGCTTTGGTAACCCTCCCCTATTCAATCATAGGCTCAAGAGTTTAGAAGCATAAACTCATATGAAAGACTTTACTTTTAGAAGCCAGTCTTGGAGCATGCTGTTTATCCAGAGCCACCTAGAGAAGTGTTTCCCTGAGCTCAACTATCCAGGTGCTTAAGAGACCACTGCAGCCATGATTCGAGGTCGAGACACTGCTTGAACTGGTGATAGACCTTAATGTCATTTACATGGTGCTGCTTTTGTTGTTGTTGTTATTTGTTTGTTTTGTTTTTAGGCATACAAAATATAAGACTTACAGGCTCATGGAAGCTTTCACTCAGATTTCTGAAGAAAGCTGAGGGCCAGGCAAAAAGAAATCTAGCAGAGTTACAGTCCTTGACAGGAGCCCCAGAGAGGGTGATGTTTGAAGTTGTAGCAATAATGTTGAAGGTACAGTGGAGACCCAGAAAGTTGGAGATATTAGGAATCTGAAGCATCTGCTGAAGAAATCTTCTACATAGAACAGACAGAGCCAGCCTAAGAGAGAGATCATGCGGGCTGCCATAAGCAAGGCTGTAGTGGTGGGGCTATTTATTCCCTAAGGAGCACACATCTCATTGCAGATTGTCCCTGTTGTTGGATGTAGGGCTTCAGTACTTAAGTTTGTCCTGTTGGTTTTGGTTTTGCTTTGGTCCGATTCTTTTCTATTACAGTATTCCTTCCTTTTGGGAAGGTAATGTTAACTCTATGCCATTGTATGTTGGAAGTATTTAACTTCCTTCCTTCCTTCCTTCCTTCCTTCCTTCCTTCCTTCCTTCCTTCCTTCCTTCCTTCAACAGGCACTCACAACTAACAGTTTGCCTTGAGTCTCAGAGGAGACTTGGGCTTTCCAGCAGTGTGGAACTGATAAGCCTTTGGTTGCTCTTAGAGAGGAGTTAAATGCATTTGGCATGATAAAATGGCTGTGAATCTTCTTGGGCCCTGTTAAAATCCCCAGTATCTCACGTGTTCGGAGATGGGGCTTTTAGAAGGTGATTGGCTCCTGGGGCTGCTATACTCACAAGTGGACTGATCCATAAATAAGTTCATTAGTAAATGTGCCGTTAGAAAGTGGGACATGGTTAAAAGAAATGTATCAATGGAAGATGTATCTCCTTACCTAACTTCTACCTTCTCTGGCTGTCCTGAGTTGAGCAGCTTTCCTCTACCTACCCATATGTTATTTTGTTTATGTCTTCAGTCAATCAGTCTTGAATTGGATTCTCTGAAACATGAGCCTAGGAAAACCTCTCCCCTTTTTAAATTGCAGGTGGCAGATATTTTGTCCCAGTGACAGGAAAATGACTAATACAATGATCTTTGTATAAATTCCTTTGAGATAGAAGCCCAGAAATAGGGTTGTTAGGTTAAAGGGCATACATATAAATTCATTTTACTAAATCTGAACTGATTATTTTCTAAAGTTTGCTGGTTTACACTCCCACCAGTGATACATGTAAGTTACTGCCATTTCATATCCTTGCCAGTAATTGATAGGGCTTAATTTTGCCATTTTGATAGTGTTGTAAAGAACAATTCAGTTTTTGCTGGATTTGTGTTTTTAGATTACTAATCTGCTTGTGATTTTAGTTTTTTTTTTTTTTTTTGCTTTTGTAACTTTTCTATTTACCGCATATATTTATTTTTGTGTTAGGTTTCTAGCTTGTCTTATTGATTGAAGTTCTTTGTGCATTTCTGATACCATTCTTCTTGGTTTTGGATGCATTTTTCTTAGTCATTTGTTTACTTTGTTTTGTTCTTTACACGAGAAGCTTGAATTTTTTTTTGGCTAGACCCTTTTTTTATACAATTGATAAAGTTGTTTACATTTCTTGTATATGACATGTTTTAAAACATTTATATATAGTAAAATGTCTGAGTTGAGCTAATTAACATATGTATTATATCACGTATTTTTATGGTAACAACAGTATTTCTTTAGAGATGTTCAAAAATATAATGCATTATTATTATTATTATTTTTTTTTTGTCTTTTTTTGAGACAGGGTCTCACTGTGCAGTTCAGGCTGGCCTTAAGCTCACTTTGTAGCTCAGGCTGGTCTCGAACTCACAACAATCCTCCTGCCTCAGCCTCCCTAGTGCTGGGATTACAGGCATGCGCCACCACGCCTGGCTTATAATGCATTATTGTAGCTTGTACTTGATAGGTTATGGCCCTAGTATGAATTGCTGAATTATTATGGTGGTCTGGCTCAAGCCCTTAAAACAACAGCTTATCTTCCCAGAGACCACCTCCCCCCTTCTTTTCCAACTCAGCCCAGGGTACAGTTTCCTTTTACCTTTTCCGCCACCTTAGGGAAGACCCCAATCAGCTCCTCAGGTATATCTAATCATCTCCCTCAAGCCCACCCCTGGCAGAAGGCCATAAAAGCCTTAGCCTCCCTTTGTTCCAATCCAGAGAATTTTTTTATTTTCCCAAATTTTCTGCATGTCCTCCAAGATAATGAAGCCCCTTTCCCTTTATAATAATGCCTCTTTTTCTTTTTCCTTATGCCTATTTCTCTGCTGTGACACCGTCAGAACCTATCAGTACTGCTTTAAGAAATATGGTTGATAATGAAGTTTGAGAGTGGTATAAGCATTAATTCAGTTTAAGTTTTTTAATTAGCATATTAAACTTGTTTATAGTTCTATAATTTTTATCCTGTTACAGTGGAGTGCTTTACCACCATAATCAAGATAGATCAGCTGTATTACTCCCCCAGATTTCCTCAGGCTAGCAGCTCTTCATAGTCAGATTTTTCTTCCACTCCTAACCACTAGGAACCATTGATCTCTTTGTCATCTCTATTGTATTACATTTTCAAGTTCATGTAAATGGGAGTCACAATATAAAATTGTTTGAAGGTGGCTTCTTTTGGTAGGCATAATGCTTTGAGATTCATTCATGTTGTATCAATAGTTTGCTTTTTGTTGGTATTGTTCCATTGTGTGTATTACTTCAGTTTATCCATTCACTGATGAATGACACTTGGGCTGTCATTATGGTCAGGACTGTGAGTAAAGTTGACATAAACATTTGTATATAGTTATTTTTTTAAGATAGGGTCTCACTATATAGTTTAGGCTGGCTTTGAGCACATTATATTGTCCAGGTTGGCTTTGAACTTGCAGAAATCCTCGTCTCAACTTCTTGAGGGCTAGTATTACAAGTGTGTGCCACAATACCTGGGTTTGTGTGTAGGTTTTTATGTTAACCTGTTTTCATTTCCCAGTTCATTTATAAACTTTCCAAAATGAGACTAATGGCTTGTTGTCTTTGTTACTTTTCTCATTGCTGAAACAAAACATCTGATGCCCAAAATTAAGGGAGGGAAGATTTATTTAGCTCACAGTTTGCAGAAGTTTCAGTCCATAATTGGCTGGCTCCAGAGCAGGGTGGCACATGGCAGAGGGGCAATGTTCATGGCTGTAGAAGACAGCAGAAGTGACTAGAGCAAAGGGGCAGGAGCAAGCCTCCTTTCCTCCTTTATATAGTATGTAGGTGTTTCACCCTAAGGCGGATATAGTATTCACACTCCCCAGCAAGAGACAATGAACCAATTACAGACTCTAGATTTGGCTCCCTGTGATAAGCCCTTCCCCCACCACATAAGGCTTTAGGGGGACATCAACAAACCATAACAGTGGTGGGATAAGTATTTAGCTCTGTAGCAAACTTCCATGGTGAGTATATCTTTTTGGATTCTCATCAGCAATGTTTTGGAGTTGTAGTTGCTTGGTGGCTTCACTAGCTTCTCCTCCTCCACCTCGTCCTCTTGTTATAGTTTTCTTTTAGACAGTCTAATGGATATGCAGTGGCTTTTCATTGTAGTTTTATTTTACATTCCCCTAATGATTCATGGTGTTGAGAATCTTTTACTGTGTTACTTGCTCCTTTGGGTAAAGTGTCTCTTATAGTTTGCTTACTTTTTAAAAAAGGTTGTTTTCGTGTTAAAGTTTGCACTTTTTATTTTGTGCAATTTACTTTGTTAATGATTTGCAATTATTTTATTCTAGTATGCTGTTCGTCTCTTCATACCCTCAATGTCTTTTGCATAACAAAAGAATATTATCAATCTTCACTATGAGGTTTTTCTTTCATTTTTTAGTGGCATAAGAGCTCTATCTAGGTTGACAAAGATTTTAACTTTCTTATTCAGTCTAGAAATTGTATAATTTTATATGTACACCTGACGTTTAGATTGTGGTGCATTTTCATTTATTTTTATATGCAGTATGATGTCAGTTTTAGTTTTGTATAGAAATGGTCATTTTTCCAACTCTGTTTGAAACAGTGCCATTTCCACTCTCAACTGTATTTTACTCCTTTGTCAGAAATCAATTTACTGGGCTGGGGAAATAGATCAGTAGTCTAAGTCTAAGTGCCTGCCTGGCAAGCACAAGGACTCGGGTTTGATACTGAGTACTGCATATTGTGCTGGCCTTGGAATCTGGCGTGATGGCATGTGCTTGTAATCCCAGCGCTGGAGAGGCTGCGACAGGAGGATCACTATTAGTCTGAACTGTGTAATGAGACCCTGTATCAGATGAATAAATAAATACCAATTTACTAGAATTATGTGTATCTATTTGTATATTTTCTACTGTATTCAGCTCTGAATTCAGCACTTCAAGCTCTATATCTTGCTAATCAACGCTTTTTGATTACTGTAGCTTTGCAATAAGTTTTACAATTGGATAATTTGAATCCTCCAACTTTGTTCCTCTTTTTCAGAATTGTTTAGCTAATTGTTTTCAGGTAAATTTTAGTCAGCTTGTCTTTCCAACAGTTTTAGTTAGGATTCTGATTGTAACCATTAAAAGTCTATGGAACAGTCTGGGAAGAATTGACATTGTAGCTCTCAGTTCATGTTGAGTTATTTGCTTCATGAAGGTAGTATGTTTTTTCATTTATTTAGATTGCCTTTGATTTTTTTAAGTCAGCATTTTATAGACACAGATTTTTTTTTTTGAACAGTGTGCCATATAGTCCATGCTATTTTTGAGCTAGTTTTGTAGCCCACACTGGCCTCAAACATGTGATCCTCTAGCCTCAGCCTCCTGCTTGCCAAGATTACAGAGCTGCACCACCACTTGAGACTCATGCAGTTGTTGTGGTGCACGTATTTTATGTTACTTCTTATGTAGGTTAAGTTTAAACAACAGCTCAAACTATCTGTAGTAAATTTGTAAAATGATCACCTATAAGTTCAGTTATATAGAACCTTTATCTGTACAAAGATGAGTTAATCAGATGTATAAAGTAGTACCTTTGTCATTTCCATTGTGATAAACTTTTAAAAAAGTGACACATTTGAATATATGTATGTAACTTATTGTAGTTTAGAGCTATACTGAAAATTAAATTGAAAAAGTATCCCTTAATGTGGTGTTCTTTAATCCTGCCTGCTCATTCTTGCTGTATGAATGACTTTCTTGAGAATGTAGGTGTGAAATAGGAATATGTTTATAGAATCATGTTTTTCTTATTGATGACTACTTTAAAATGTATTTTTTCTAAGAAACAAATATTTGTCTTTTAAATAGTCAGAAAATATTTAAGGATAATCAGCAGTGCCTCTCAGTACTGTGTTTGGGACCTTTAGGGGTTTGGCTTTTGTTCCTAGCTACATTCATATGATACCCGCAAGAAAAGATGAATACTAAATATGACTTTTTTTTACTAAGTAAAAGTACATAAAGTTGAATTGTTTAGATGGAGTAAATAATGTAAATAACATCCAAATCTTTTGTTACCTTTAGAATACCTATTGTGCTGAGGGAAGTAAATGTGCAAATGTATAGCTCATACAGGGTAGTCATGTTTGTAACTCAGGAGGTTTTAGATAGCTTTGTAACTTTTATTTCTTGGATCAGTGTTAGTCCCATTTCTTTTATCATTGGGAGAAAGAAAGCATCAATTTAATAGAACTGAAGTACTGGACAACTATCAGTTGCTGTTGGTGGGCTAAAGGAGTTGATACCTGGTAAAAAGAAGCAGAACATATTATCTAACAAGTAACTTTTAAAACCCACTTTGCATAATTATGGGCATTAGTTTTTGATGGTATTTTTGTTGCTCTATTAAAATTTTGTATTAAATATGGCATTTAGTTCTTTTTTCCCCCCATTGGAAGTATTCATTACAGCTTTCATTGATTTTTGAATGCAGTTGATTGATTACTCATTGTAACTGGTACCTGGTCTTTTTCAGTGTTTGTGTTATCTTGTTTCTATTTTAAGTGTCTTCAAGGACAGTGTATAGTGTAACTGAATCAGTATTTCACTTATTTTAAAATTTTCATTCATACTTATAGCTTAACACTGTTATAATGTATGAATGTTATCTATTCAGTTAATTGGTTTACACCTTTTGACTACTATGAATAATACTGATATGTGCATTCTACACAATCATTTTTTAAATAAAGATGGGTCTTTTTGTCTGAATCACTCACTATCTTCACAGAGACTGTGTTTTATATTTCTTTTAAGTTTTAATTACTCCCTCCTCCACTTTCTTACTTGTAAGTTATTTGTTAAAAAAAATTGGGCCATTTCCCTTGAATGATTTTTTCAAAGTTGGGATGTTGCTGATTGTATCACCATGGTGTTTTATGTATTTCTCTGTTCTTTTTTCTTAATTGATAGTAGCATCTAGAAGCATGATCTATTTTGGGGTTTTGTTTTGCTTTGTTTGGGGGACAACCATACATGAAGATATTAGTGGTGGATTCTTTCAAGAGATATGTGTGAGTGAATCTTCTTTAGATGCTATTATCTACAAGGGTTCAACAAAGTATGGCCTATGGGCTAAATGTGAGCATGTTCATATACAGCCTGTGAGGTAATGTTAATTTTTATATTTTTAAAAAGTTAAAAGCATAAATAAAAATATATACAACAGAAGACCACTGTAGCTTTCAAAGCATAGTGTATTGTCTAGTCCTTGAAGTCTGGTGACCACTAGGCCATTGACTTTTTTTTATTACCTAGAGTTATTAATTCATTAGGGTTGCAGTGATATTCTATCATTCTTTGATTTATTTGTAGAGTGTTTCTGCAAGCAGCAACTTGCCAAAGGGAATAGTTTGATAAATAAAAATGCCTAATTCTTTCCTATTTGGTTTTTAAAATAGTGACTTGGTTTTGTAGATTTTACCAAATGTGAGCAATTAGTTGTTACTTTATCTTTTTTTTTTTTTTTTTTTTTTTGGCAGTACTGGGGATTGAATTTGAGACCCTACACTTATATTTTATCTTTTTGAGGTCACTATAAAGCAACATAATTCAACATACTTGATTTTTCTGATGTAGTCTTAACATTATTGAAGTACACATGTACCATATTTGGCCATAGGAGACTCTTGGGACTCTTGGGATGGCTCTACTAGTTATTATCAATTCTTTTGTTTTCTGGTGTGAAAAGATATTCCAAGTTCATCTCCTTTTCCAATTTTAGGCATGGAATTAGTCATTTATAAAAAAGGTTCTTTTGAATGGAAAAAGGTAGTTAAAGGTAAAGAAAGATAGTTCTAGGTAAACAAAATGTTCATTTGCATCGGATTAGTCACAGTACTAGCTTGTTTCACAGAAGAGAGCTAGGAAATACTTTTTTTTTTTTTTTTTTTTTTTTTGGTATTTTCTCTCTGTGCAATTCAGGCTAGCCTTGACCTCACTTTGTAGCCCAGGCTGGTCTTAAACTCCCAAGGATCCGCCTGCCTCAGCCTCTTGTGTGCTGGGATTACAGGTGTTTACTACCATTCCTGGCTTGGAAATACATTAAAACAACAAAAACAACAATTTTATATTGGTAACTAAAATTGAAGACAGTAGAGTTCACTTAATTGGTTTTAAATCTATATTGCTTTTCTTTAACACCATGAGTTGTTTTCTGAGATAGTAATACATCCGTTGTCATTAGCTTTACCCCATCATACATACATTTCAAGACTCAGAATAATAGTACTAATAATAACTGCAATAAAATAATTATTAAAGTGGCCTAAATTTTTTGCAGTTCTTTGGTCCTTAGGGTATTTACTACTGTGTATACTTTATTATGTTTTTAAATTTTCTTATCAAGTTACTGCCAATGTAGTTATAAGGACAATTTAAGAATTAGGTTTTGCAGGGCCCGGGTTTGATCCCGAGCCTGCCCTGCTGGCCCTGCTCCTGGAGCACGCTGAGACACAATTGAGACCAGGCATGGTGGTGAACGCCCATAATCCTAGCTCTTGAGAGGCCTAAACAGGTGGATCATTATGAGTCCAGTCCAGTAGTGAGACCCTGAACACCTGTAGACCTTTCCCTAAAATTAAAAAAAAAAAAGAGGTTTGTCTATTTTTGCTTTCAATTTTTGAAGGTTTTAAAAATTCTTTGAGGAGGAAAAATAAAACAAAAATTCATTATAAGGGGCCGGAGAGATGACTCAGTAGAATAAAGGCTTTCCTGGCAAGTGCAAGGGTTTGAGTTCAGTCCTCAGTTCAAGATGATAGGAGAGTAACAGTGATTAACATGTTGAGCATTGTTACCTTTAAATTCGTTACTCAGAGTACAAAATATTGGCACTTAGTTGTCCAAATAATAATAATGCAAACCTTTCTTTTCAATGAACAGAAAGAAGTTAGTAGTATTAACTATCTTTTATACACACACACACACATACACACACACACACACACACACACAACCTTTTTGCTTTTGTCTTCCTTGTCTCCATTCCTCCATCCTCCATTGCTCCTGTTTCTCTTTCCTTTTGAAGTTTCTTACCATTTAACAGTATTTATTGTACATTTTGGATCTTCTTTACTCTCTCCGCTTCTCACATTACAAAGATAATACAGTCTTTGCTCATGTGTGTCTGGTTTATTTCACTTAGGAGTAAGATCTCAAGTTGTATCCATTCACCTATGAAAGTCTCTTTATCCTTCTTTATGACCCAGTAGTACTCTACTGTATGAAAAGACCACATCTTTTTTAATCCATTCCTCAGTTGATGGGCATTTGGGTTGTTTACAAGATCTAGCTATTACAAATTAAGGTGCTATAAATATGGGTGCACATCTATTACTGTGGTACAATGTTGCTGGGAAGATACCCAGAAGAGGAATGGCTGGGTCAAATGGATCCTCTAATCCTAGTTTTTGGAGGATTCTTCATACTGATTTCTACAGTGGTTGTACCAGTCTTCCTCCTACTAACAGTGGAAAAGGGTTCTTTTCCCCCTCAGCCCCTCCAGCATTTGTTAGTGGTTGATTTCTTGATAATAGCCAGCTATTTGGCCAGCTCTTATCTCCATTATTAAATAAATCATAGAGCAGCAAAGTTTTCCCAGTCTACAGACCCTGTGAGGCTGTGGCAAGATTTTTCAGAAACATCTTATTTCTTTTGCTTTGAGTGATGTGCATTTATGACATTCATTGCAGAAAGCAATTTTGGTATTATAAGATTCATTATTGGGGCCAGGGAGATAGCTCAGTAATATAAGCACTTGCCTGGAAGCACAAGGGCCTGAGTTCAATCCCTGGTTCCGGCAAAAAAAAAAACAAAAACTTAAGATTCATTATTAAGGATTCTTGGTTTTGTATTTTTTGCATGTATTTGTTAGGTTGTTGTATGGAATTTCATAGATATGACTTCTGTTAGTAAAGCTGCTGACAGAAAAAGATTTCAATAACTTATTCATGTGCCATTTATTTTCTGAGTTCAAGAATTAATGCATCTTTACTACAATTTTCTTTAGTTGAACTTGGTAACAGTTTATAGATATATGGTGATGGTACTTGAATAAAATCTGTAATGCTTGTTTTCCATGAAAAAAGCACTCTGTTAGAGATACTGAGTGATGTCAGCTCTCTAGAAGATAACTTACTACTGAACCATAATGGAAAAGCAGCTTTTAAAAATGTTAAATAATTATTATCTTTATAAAGCTGTTGATCTTTCAAGAAGTATGCCATTGCATTTTATCATCTTGTACTGTTTTGTTCACTATCATCTGTGTACTTTTCACTGAAAACTTTGAATCTTGTATAGTCTTCCTCTCTCCTTTTAAGTCTTGTCTTTGCTCTGGATAATTTGAATGTCTACTTGGCCTGCCTTTCCAATGTCATTTTTAGTTCTTTACTCTCATCTCCAGTGACTTCTCTTTCATACTGTCTCAAAGCTTCCATATCTGACCCCACCCCTTTGCATTGCTCAGGAGAGCTGACATTAAAATAATATCCCACTCTCATAATAGTCTTCAGCTCTTCCCAATTTCTCACATTATACTTGTGCAGTTTTGCTTACCTCGGTTGACTCCTGTTTATTTCCTTTTGCTGTTGTCTTTAACTTACTTCGCTGTTGCCTTCAAATGTCTGTTTTCAAAATCACATTCATACATTTGAAGTTTTCTGATTGCAATGATCATGTGGACTCAATGCAGCAGTGATCCTATTTTCCTGTGTTAGGCACTCTTTGTTCACTGCACTATTTCAGGTACACTCCACTAGAAATGTTGTCTGCCATGATATTTACTCAGCAGTTGACCTGCTTTGAAATATTCTTTTGCCCCCGATATGCTACCCTTTGACCCTGTGATTTTTGTAGGCTTTTCTTTCTTTGCATGTCTCTTTAGTGCTGATGCTGTCCAGAATTTAGTCCTCAGCTTTCTTCAGATTTTACAGATTTTAGTCCATCTCAATTTTTCCTTCATTTCAGCTTTACATATCATCCTCCTAAATCTCTTTGAATTGCAGGCTTGTATATTCTCTACATGCACATCACAGGCACTGTCAAGCCCCCATGTTATAGAAGATGCATGATCTTTTTCACTGCTCTTTTCCTTATTGTCTGGCATCAACATCCCAGCCATTGTTGGCCATCTGACTTCTCCATTGCCCTCTCCACATAACTCAGTTTCCAAAGTTTATTAGTTTCACCCTCAAAATTCATTAGATCTGCTTTCCTAAATAAGACTTCAAAGGTTAATCTTAGCACTCTTGGATATGGAAACAGAATCACAAGTTCAGTCTTAACCTCGGCAATTTAACAATTTAGTAAAATTCTGTTTCAGAATAATTGATTAAAAAAAGGTGGATGAGGGTGTAGCTCATTGTGAAGGCTCTGTGTTTGGTCCCTAATATGGGGCAGGTGGATTAAGAGTAGAATGGTGGTTCTCCGTGGCTGGAGAGGACAGGAGATGTTGGTCAGTGGGTACTGAGTTACAGTTAGGGGCAAGATGTTTTGATAGGCTGTTGCACATAGGGTGCCTATATATAACAATTACTGTCATTTCAAAGAGCTGGGTAAATTTTTAAAATTTTCACTATACACTTATTTCTGTATAGTGAAATTTTGGGATGAATAACCTAATTTAAATGATATACAGTGTGTGCATGTATCAAAATATAACATAGTACCTAATTAGTATATATAATTTTTATGCTTTTATATATCAGTTAAAATTAGTTTTAAAAGATCTACTTAATCTTATTTGGTTCATAATCATCAAGATGGATTAAAATAAAAAACAAGGGTAATATTATTTGATGCATGACAATTTTTAAAATATAATTGGCAAAAATGAAGATCCTACCTCATAAGAAACATAAAGTACATGTGTTGGTATATAGGTCTTGCTCTGTCTAGGTCTTAACCATCCAGCAGAAAAGTATAAAAATGACGTATACACCACGGGGCCATAATAATAAGTTGAGCTGTAAATGGCTATGGTCAACAACTTTGGATAACTCACTATTGTTGTGGAATACTGAACTGTGTTGGATTTGTCATCGAGTTCAGGCATCTAACTTAGTTGAATGACAATGGAGTGCCCATCTCTGACAGGTGTAGACAAAGGAAGGGGTATAGAAAGGAAGAATCATGTGTGTATGGACAGTACAGTTAGGATAGATAATGCCGTGCTTCTACATAATTCAATGAGAGGCAAGATTTGCACTAATGGTTCTAGTACTATGGACAACCACGGCTTCTAGTACTATGGACAACCACGAGGAAAATAACAAGGTAGAAAGTATTAATTATTGAATCTTTGATGTAATTCAGGTATAAAAAATAAGATACGCAAACAGCTACACTCTCTTAATTTACTGATAAGAGACATATGGTATAATATAATAATGTCTGTAAGTATAATATCATGTATGCACCTTCTATGATACCAAAATATTATGAAAACAGTTTGCAATGTATTAATTTATCAAATCCATCTTGTCAAGGTATCTTAAAAGTGTCTCATATTTGTACTTCAATAAAACAAAAATAAAAAAAAACTTAGGAACTGAAAAAAAAAAAAGAAGATCCTAGGTTGTTGGCAGTTTGGAGGGCCATATTGTAGGTATCAAACTAAATAGTTGTGTTTGAAGACCTGCCAAGACTGAGTTAGGTGCTTTACTCATATCCCTTCTCCATAGAAGTGTAATGACTAGCATAGTAGGGTGAGGATTCAAAGCCACACTTCTCTGATTTCACTTTCCTAGTTTTTTCTGATTTTTGGTGGGGGGAGGAAAGGGAGGAGAGGTGAGAGACTGAATTAAAAACGAAAATACTTTGACTATAATAAATACTGAATAAATGAATTTAAATATTTTTCTATAGAAATTGAGTTTTTTCTAGAGAAGATGTTATGATGCTGAAGAATTTTAGGTCCAGCTTTGACTGGAAATTGATGTAGGGACTGGGGAGATAGCTCAGCAGCTTGATTGCCTGCCTGGCTAGTGCAGGGTCCTGAGTTCAATCCCCACTAACCAAAAAAAAAAGTCTGAAATTGATGTTGAGATTGGGGTTATAGCTCAGCAGCACAGTGTCTGCCTGGCAAGCATGAAGTCCTGAGTTTGCTTTCTAATAATCTCCCTCCCCATCAGAAAAAGATGTTGATGCCAGGTGTGGTGGCATATGCTTGTAATCCCAGCACTTGGGAGGATAAGGCATCAGGATTGCTGAAAGTTGGAGGCCAGCCTGAAATACAGAGCAAGACCTATCTCAAAGAGAAAAGAAATAGATGTTTACTATTTATGGTATATATTTTTTGCATACTTTTAAAAACTACATGTTAATCAGACATAATAATCAAGTACTAATGATGATTGCATGTTTTCCTGGGAAAGGGGTTTTGCACAGTTGAGAAAATAAATAAGATGGTGCAATTCGGGGAATTTGCTGTGCAGAACAGAGAGAAACTGAACTCTGGATCCAGGAGCACTGTGCGGAAGTAAAAAGATAGTAAAAATTACCTTAATTATCTTGACTCTTAAATATTGCTTCTTATAATTGATAACATGAATGTATTTAATTGAACTCTTCAAATGTTAAATTCTTTTTCAGCATTTTCAGTGTTTTAAATGTAAGTTGAAAACTTAAAGCAAGAGTATTTGAACTACAAGATGATAGTGGATAATAAAGAATCAAAGTAGACTTACGTATAGGATTCAAAGACTGGATGGGATCTGATGGCTAAAAGTACAATTAAGGAATAAAAGAAATGTGAGATCTTTCTACAGTTTTCTTAGCTGATAAGGAAAGGAGTTTTGCACAGTTTAGAAAATAAATAAGACTCTGTGAAGAGATCATTTTCTTTCCATGACTATTATATAGACTTCTTTCTTTTGTAGGTAAAATGTGTTTGCTTATCCTGTTCTGAATTTTAGCTGTGGTTAAACTTTGAACTTCTTTAAGCAATAGGACAATTGCATTTTATTTCTTCTGGTATTTAAATACCACATCCTAAATTTTTACTCTGGATACAATAAAATTTAGAGTTATCATTGACTGCATAAATAAAATATGCAGCTGAGTGATGTGGTTTGTTGATATTTGGGGAATGGAGTTCACAGCTGAAAGCAGTTCCCTGTGGATAGTTTTCTTTCCTAAGATAGAATTCTGTCAGGAGGTGTGAAGTAGTCTATCAAAAAGTGAAGAATAGTCTATCAAGAAGTGAGAGCTATTCCATTAAGAAGTGAGAAATCTGCAGAGACTTGGGAATGTAGATGTTATCAGATAGAATCATTAAACTTATTTCAAAATAATATGTCCAGTGACTCTGGCTTTTTTTTTTTTTTTTTTTTTTTTTTTTTTTTTTTTTTTTGTGGAACTGGGGATTGAACTCATGCTGTTGTGCTTGTCTTATTCTACTAAGCCATCTCTCTGGCCCCAACTCTGGCTTTAGTAAGCTAATATTAAATGAACTAAGAGGATAGAAGCCAGAACCCTGGTGTAGGGTCAGTTTCTAAATGAAGTCTGCTAAAGAGGGCCTGGTAACTTTTCTGTGACAAACTGGTTAAAGAAATTCTGATACATCTTTTCAAAAGTAATCCTCTTTTCCCAGCAAAGAATTATTGAACAACATGCTGATTTTTATTATGAAACTATTTTATATGCACATGGAAATTTTTACTCCCCTGTCTTCCCTCTCAGGAACCAGCGGTAACAACTGATAGGCACTTTTGAGCTTTTCTTAATGATCATATAATCATATACAGATGAAATTATACAATGTACATACATTGGCATTATTCATTTTTCATACAACTCATTCTAGATCAGCTGAAACATACTTTAGAAGGATAATCTTAGGCAGGCAACGATCATGGAACTGTACTGATGGATCAGATCCATTCTGTCATTTTTTATTAAGTTTTATTGGAATATATCTTCACCCGTTTTTCTAGTGAGTGGTTTAAAATCTGTTATATGTGAGAGACACCCCCCCATCCATTGTTTGTCTACTTTGTTATGGCATTTTGCCATAAAGTGTGTGTGGCCTTTATTTTTTTTAATTTTTAATAGGATCTCACTAGGTAGCCTAAGCTGGCTTTGAATTTGTGGTGATCCTCCTGCCTCACACTCATGAGTGATGGGTTTTAGGTGTGTGCCACCATGTTTGGCCCTATTTTGTTTTAAAAGGTTGCTTAACTCCATGGTTATTCTTGTATTTCTCTAAAATTTCTTAAGGATTTTATCACCTTTTTATAGGTCTGGAATGCATTTTTATATATGTGTTCAGTGGCAGTGTAGTGTTAAGATGACAATTTTTTGTTACCTGTGTGACTTTTGACAGTTACTTAACATTTCTGTGCTTTAGCTTTCCCCTAAAATGGAATAATGCTAAGGTCTGTCTCATGAGATAGTAGTGAAGCATAAATGATTATTGATATTTAGAAAACTTTAATATCTGATAATAGACCCATGAATTGTCTACCATTATTATACTGTGTGTAGACATCTCATTTTTCTCATTATTCCTTATGAACAACCAGTTGCCATGGTAAAATTTTTTGAGTAGTTCATTGTTTTTTTCAGTTGTTTTAAAATGTCATTGATTTTCAAGACATGTCTTGAAGAATGTGTGGTTTTTGTTTTTAGGGCTTAAAGCTTGTTTTGTGGCTTTTTAAAAGTGCTACTTCTGAACTATAGTGGCTTATACATTAGTTTTATAAATACAGCTATAACAGCTAATGAGTAAAGTTTCTCTTTTTAAAAGCTTCAGTATTTTACTGAGTGATTCAACAGAGGTTGATATATGTTTATCACACCTAGATCATTTACTTTTTATTTATTGAGATAGGGCCTAAGAGTGTGTGTGTGTGTGTGTGTGTGTGTGTGTGTGTGTATTTTATTTGTGGAACCGGGAATTGAACTCATGCTCTTGCGCTTACCAGGGAAGTGCTTATTCCACTGAGCCATCTCCCTGGCCCTTAGGTATATATTTTTAACTGAAGCTGTCCTTGAACTTGCAGCAGTCTTCTGTTTCACTCTGTCACATGCTGGGATTACAAGTGTCTGCCACCACAACTGGCTTACATCTTGATAATTTTTGAGTCTCTTTGATGGGCAAAATGATTTTGGGTTTATATAATTTTTAAAAACTTATCAGAATTTACAAAACCCTTGTTTGTTACTGAGTTTGACCACAAAGACACTGAGAGGCTATTGTTACTGTACAATATTTGGTCTCATTAACACTTTAGATGTTTTTAGAAATTGTATAATCCAGAGGTTGAGACTATCTACTCACTGTGCTATGTGAAAACTGAGAATATGGCTGAGTAGAAATACTGTAGGGATTTATCTTTGGCTTGCAGTTTCCCAAGCACCTCAGAGAATTGGGAAGGGGTAGTGTTCACTTTCTAGGATACATAGCGACATCTGTTGGGCACTGTGCAAACTTCTAGCCCAAGGTAGTTTGAGATAGTTTGAACATTTGCTTGCACTGCTTTTGTTCACTGTTGTGATAGTTTTGTGAAACTGGGCATTTGGTGGCTTGCCTAGATAAAAAGCATCAACCATGCAAAAATCAGTATGGAATAAGAATCATGGTAGCAGTGTCTATTCTAATCCTGAAATTTGAGAAGTAGTGTAATGCCCAAAATAACTGATTATTTAAAAATGAAAATTTTTTTTCAGTTTATGTGTATTTTTTCCAAAAGTTACTGTTTTCTTGGGATATAAATACTTATTTGAAACTAATAAATAAATGGTACTGTTAGGAGTTTCTTTTGGCCTAGGGAATATTTCTTTTGTGGAAAAAAACAAAAAAAACTACTGAGAAAATAACACCAGAGCCAAAACGTTTGAGAATCTCTCTGCCTTAAAAAAGCAAATTATTACAAACTAGGCATGGTGATGGAAACCTGAATCTCATCACTCAGAAGGTCAAGGCAGCAGGATCACTAGTTCAAGGTTAGCTTGGTTTGTGAATTCAAGGCCAGCCTTGAGACCCTGTGTTAAAAAGAGGTACTACAAACATTTAAAGATTAAGAACATTTGAAGTACTCTTTAGGTATGTGTGCCATTCTTGCTTCAGATAGGATGAATGAGCCTTATCTAGGCACCAGGGATAGCCAGCCTATGTAAAAACGTGCTATTTAGCGGAGTTGGAAGGAAGCCCAGGAGTTTTATAGGGGTGGGGAGTGGCAGGACCAGCTGGTATGAAGAAGACAAGGATTAAGGGAGTGACAAGAAAGTGAGTGACATGAGGGGGCTGGAGATGAGCAGAGGGCAGGTTACATAGTGACAGAAAAGGAGGTCCACTTAAGGAGTTCTTTAGCTTTAAAAGGCAGTGGCAAAAGTTGAAGGATTTTAAGTGAAGAAAGAATGTATCTTAGGTAACTTCCCTGGGGGAATAAAATACAAACATGATACTCATTTGTATCTAACACTATATTCTAATTAGTGTGGGGTATATTTTAAAAATAATATTTTGAAATGCCTTGGTTTTTCAAAGGCATTTATAAACTTTACTGTGAGCGTGATTCTATTGTAATGTATTGAATGTGCTGGTATATATTTTTTGCTTTAAACTGGCTGATAATGAGCATGGTTTTGAAAAATGGAATAAAAAGAATGTTAAACTGTAATAAGATATTTGAATTGCTGTAATTACCTTTCAGGTTTTTTTTTTTTTTATGTATTTAGTACAGGATATATAGGGTCTCACTACACAGATCAGACTTGTAGTGACCTTCCTGTTTCCAGCCTCCTAAACTCTGGGATTATAAGCCAGGGATTGAACGCTGGTCGCTGAGCCTGCCTAAGCAGGTACTTCAGTAGCTATTTTTTTTTTTTAATGGGGAAAGTTTAATCCTAATTTTTAAAAATTTGTTTTGTTAATATCTTTATATTAAAATGCTTTTAAAAAGGTTTGCTTTTTTTTTGAGGTTAAGAGCAGATTATATTCATTGGGGAAAAGAAAGCTCCTGTGCGAGAGGACAGATGGGGGGGTCCTAGTAGGTTGTCCCCCAGTTTGCATATTTGACTGTCAGTCTAAAACATCTCTTAAATTCCTGTGTTAGGTCAGGTGGTTTATTATATCTTTATTATAGATGCAAGTTGTATAAGCAAGATAGAAAGTTTATATCTCACTTGTGCTTCACCTTTGCATGTATTTTGATTTATTAAAATTCTAATAAGTTAATGAAATATAAAATTTATAATAGTAATGATAAAGTTACTTCAAGTTACTTTTGAAAAATTCCTAGTATCATTTTCAAGAGTTTTAAGACTTGACAAATGCATTTCATAGTCATCAAATGGGCATTGAGACCTGAAACTTTTTTCCAAGGCCCCATGTGGCATTGGGGGAGGGGAGTGTTAGTCTGCTAAGAATTGGAATTTGCTTATAAGTACTGGAAGGTTTTTTTTTTTTTTTTTTTTT
>PVKA01014158.1:0-11844 GCA_004027165.1 Ctenomys sociabilis | reverse complement strand
CAGCTTCTCTTTCATTCCTTTCTGTTTTAGCCTTTTGATGTTTCCTGACCTTTCAGCTTCAGTTCCCACTGCTGGATGCTTGTTTTTTTTTTCCCATTCAAATTCTGCTGTAGAGTTTTTGAGAGGACATTGCTTTGGATTGTGTTAAGAGGCAAAGCAAGTTGATATCAGTCAGAGAAGTCTTTTTGGTGATTGCAGAGATAGGAGCAGATTAGTGTCAGCCTTAAATGTGAGCAACTCTGCTGTTGATCGGCCTTTTATTAGCACCATACTCTTAACTCACTGAGTTAACTGCATGATTAGCTGATTTTTAAAGTCTGAGCTGTCACTTAGTGGTTGGATTTCAGAGGTGCATTCACTGAAGTGAGTTGTCACTAATCTTTTGGGTGGTATTTACTAGTTACCATGGCTACAGAACTATTATTATTTGTTTAGGCAAATTTAAAGCCAGTTCTGATGGTTATCATGGCTATGTAACATCTTAAGAGTGTGGGGAGATGAGTTGCAGCTCTCTGTGAATGGCCTCCTTTTTCTCAAGAGACAACACTGAGTGAATATATTATTACACAGAGAACTTTTTTCTTTTATCCATAAGAGTGTGGCTTTTTCTTGTGCTTACAAAAAGGACATCTTTATGAAGTAAACATGTATTAATTCTAATATCTGAATGTGAGATCCAGAAATGCAATGGAAAGCTGGATGGTTGCTGCATTATGAAATCAAAAGATTGACAGATTAAAGAGATGAAATCCAGAAGGATTTTCATAAGTAACATAAAAGTACAGGGAAGGAAGCTCTCTGTGAGTGAGCCTGTGTGTCTCTCCACTGTTTGTACAATAAAGTGCCATTTATACTATATTGTAAAGTGGTGAATATTGATATCAAATGTTTTCTTTCACTTGACCAGTAATAAGCACCCAGAAAGCAAGAATTGTAATTTATTATAAATGTAATGCTTTGCATAAAGAAATTACTTGAGAAGTATTTGCTAATTTAAATGGAATTTTCTTGTGTTACTTAGGCCACACAGACTGAGTAGGAATTAGCAGGTTCTCATGATTTAAGTAATAAACTGCTTTGTTTTTTAATCTTTGTTTTTCATTTAAATTCTTCTTAGATCTAGAGGAAGCACCAAACTTAGTGTTTTTGAAACAGCCTTCTTCCTTAGTCAGAGTCATTGGTCAGAGTGCAGTGTTGCCATGTGTTGCTTCAGGACTTCCTGCTCCAGCCATTAGATGGATGAAAACTGCGGAGGCACTTGACACAGAAAGGTAACTGTTTTCTGCAGAAAGGTCTTTTTCAGTCTTAGCTTGAGACTTGGTCTATTCCTATTTGGGACCATTGACTACTTGAAAGTGATGATCTAAGTACATTATGATGATTGTATGTCATCCTTGCAATATATTTGTTATTGTTATGCATGATTAGGGTTTGTAAAGAAAAAACAGTATTTCAAAATGTTTAAGAATAATCAGTTAGTTTGTTCTTTCTGCAGTATACTTAGCTTAAGGTTTCAGGATCTCCTTCCCTCAGTTATTGCAAGAGTTTCCCTCAGTTATTGCAAAAATCGAGTCTGATCTGATTTTTGCACATTTTGATGTTTTTTTTTCCCCTCTGCTCAAATAGTATAAGCAGATATATTTCTCATCCTTTTGTTTTTGCCTTATTAAATCATATCATCCCTCAATTCTGTGTCATATCTCATCCCCCCCCATTTCTTTCTTATGTATGAATACTTTTCTGAATTGTAGTCTCATAAATGAACTGGAGTGGTAGGTAGGTATGTTTTTGTTTTTAAAACAAAGTTATTTTGTGCATTGTAGGATGTTTACTGGATCTCTGGCTTCTATCCAACAGATGTCAAAAGTACTTCTAACTTTTGATGACAAGGGTGAAGCAAAATTACTCCCAGGGAAGGATCACTATTGTAGAGCAGTGCTGTCCAATGAAAACATAATACAAGCTACTTTAATAAATTGGAATTTTCTGGTACCAACAATAAAAACAATTAGAATTGTGCATGCACTGTTGAATACATCAGAAATATTTTGTGTGATATACTGGTTAGATTGAAACATAGTTTTACGCCTGCTTCAGCTTGTACATAGAAATGAAAATTAAGTACATTTAGTTCCTAGCAATACTGACCATGTACAGCAATTTTCACTAGCCCCATGTGGTTAATAGCTGTGGAGTTGGACAGAGCAGATCTAGCATTTCCTCTAAGGTAATAAAAGAGAGCATACAGTCTTGATTTGTGTAGTTCAGTAGCCATTGGTCTTATTGGCCAGGTGATCTACTTTCAGTTATCAGTGAAGTGATGCAGTACCATGTGATTGTCCTCCATTTTCTGGTAGTGTAAGTGATGGAATCACTGCCGAATCACCTGAGTTCTTTCTCAATACATATCATTCACAAACTTCTGTCCCTATTTTGCTTCCTTTCTTCCTACTTTTCTTACCATCTAATTATTATGCAGGGAATTTATTAAACTTCAAGGAATTATTTTTTAGAAACACCTTTGCTGGGTGAGGGACACAGCTCAGTGACATAAGTCCTAGCCTAGCAGGTGGAAGGTCCTAAGTCCAGTCCCTAGTATAGTGTAAAAAAAAAACAAAAACTTTGAAATCAAATGCGCAAAGTATATGTATATACAAATCTACTAACATAATATGTACTAGTCTGCACAGGCAATTAAAAATAAGTAAAATAAATAGCAGTGCAGCTAATTTTTTTTTTTTGTTTTTTTTTAGCTAAAAGAAACATGGGAGCCTTAAAAGAAGAGGTACACAATTTCAGGCTCCTAGAGCAGAAATTTTTATTGGCTGCATGTTAGAACAAAGTCTTTACAAAGAAAGCCTTGAATAGACTTATATTTTTAAAAACCTTAAAATTGGGCCAGGAATATAGTTCAGCAACACAAGTGCCTGAGTTCAATTCTCAGTACAAAAAAAGGGAGGGAGCAGAGATATACCTCAGTGGCACATTGTGTGCCTGGCAGCCACAAGATCCTGAGTTCAGTTCTTTATACCAAATGAAACAAAAATCTTTGAAATTTTACCATCTTAGGAGAATATTCTGAATTATAATTAAGATGTAAATAAAATTATTTTTGTTTCTTTTGTTTTTGTGTACCAGGAATTGAACTCACGATCTCATGCTTTCCAGGCAGATGTTATGTTGCTGAGCTATATAGCACTGACCCATAAAATTATTTTTGTTTAAGGAAAATGAGGATTTCTATTATTTCCACTTGTTTAATAATTATTGGGGAAATGATTATTGAATGTTGACTGTGTTAGGAAATGTTCTAAGTACAGGGAAAAAGAGTAATGAACCAAATAAACTTTATTCTTGCATGGCTAATATTCTAGTTGGGAGGAACTAGATAATAATATAATATTGTCAAGTTACAGTAAATGAACCAAAGAAGAAAAGAGCGTTCCAGGGTTGCCAAGAGAAGTAGAGGTGCAATTGCTGTTTGTATATCAAATGTTAGAGAATTATTTTCTTAGAGTGATTCTTAGTGTGAGATCTGAATAGTTATACAAATCATAGTAGAAAACATATATCTTCCCAGAACACCCAAGTTTATTTATAGATATTTTTGAAGATAGATGGTTTTTAAATCTAACATGGCTATGTAATCGTCAATAATATTGCTCTGAATTTTACAGATAATTCAGAAGATTTGCCGTATAAACCCTATGTATTTAGAGACCCACACTTATGTCTGCTGTGTGTCATTCAGCTCACATACTTTTTTACATATTATTCCTTTTGCCCTGCATATTTCAGTGTTGGAGCTCTTAAACACTTGTCTTTTTACTGTGAGCATAAACAAGTTAAATGAATTCTTCCAAGCAAATGAACATTTCTTCTTCCCAGGCTTCTTTTTAAAGGGAGTAAAATCGACTCCTCTGGCTGCTGCTGTACAGCACTCGGCGATGCCAAGCATCAGGCTTACCTAGAGTCAAGAATGCTTTAAAGATAATTATTAGATAAACTGTTGCACTTTGAAAAGCTGGTATCCTGTGTGTACATTGTTGATTTCTTACTTGAGATCAGAGAACATTCAATTTTTCTCTTCTTAAGCTTGGTAGTGATTTTGTCCAAGTGTAGGCTTTTAACTTAAAAAAATTATTTTGTGAGGCATTAAAGTCCTATTTTATTTCTATTACTTTTATCACAATTATTCTTGCTCTGTTTCATTATATGATATCTTGCTTTTCTGTTTCATCATATAAAGTTGGAATTTGAAGGTATAATGAAGATACTTTGGATAGAAAAGTCACTTAATAAAATCTAATCATGACCTTATAAGATAGTATTTCTTGGAGAAGTTAATAACTCTGATCTTGTTTTCAGCTTTTTCTGTCCAGATTTTAATCTTGGACATGACTTAAACATACTGAAGTTTATTTTTTATTTTTATTTTTTTGTATTTTAGAGAAGGGTTTACAGGGTGATGAGGGTCTCACTACTAGATCAGACTCATAGTGATCTCCTACCTGTTTATAGCCTCCCAAGAGCTGGGATCACAGGCACATGCTACCACCCCCAGTCTCAATCACTATCTCAGTGTGCCTTGGGGATGGGGCCAGCACTGCAGGCCCAGGGATTGAACCCCCAGCCCCTGCGCCTGCTTGCAGGTGTGTTAATCCACTGAGCTACGTGGCCGGCCCTGATGTACTAAAGTTGAAACCAGAACAGTGCTTTATTTACTTAGAATGAAAATTATAAATGTAGCAAATATCATATAGTTATTGCTTCTGATTTTCCTCCATAAGGAATTATATAGGAAAAACCAAATTATAATCACAACTTCTTTTGTTGTTGAGTATAGGTACAGATAGTGTGTAATAATATTAAGATTTGGGAGAGAAAATTAGCTTATGGAAATCCAATTTAGATACACTTTAAAATGTATATGTATATATTTAGTATTGCTTTTTTATTTTAACTATATTTAGCATTTATGTTGACTGTGAAAGTAACTTAAAATAGCAGCTTTGGTTGGGAATATAACTCAGTGGCACAGCACCTGCCTGGCAAGTGCAAGTTTCTGGGTTTGATTCCCAGTACCAAAAATAAAAAAATAAAAATAAAGTAGTTTTAATTATGCACTTATAGAATTAGTTCCTATCAAATACCTTTGTATGTTGGTTTGATTTTTAATTCTCCAACTAAACTTACTTTATAAAAATTGATTAGAATATTGATTTGTGATTTCTTCAGTGTTATAGTATTGTTTTGTAAAACAAATATGTAACACTTCATAGAGTTAGATCAGTATTCATTGACATTATTTGTTGATAATAGCATTTTGGTGGCAGATTCCTGCCCAGCACCACACCCAGGGAGCTGCTCTCTGACAACTGGCCTACTCATTGCCTTCTCCTCTTCATTTCCTCTCTTTCCTATCCAAGCTATCATGGGAAATCGTCATCTCATGACTGACTGTTTCTGGTTTGACATTTGCCCTCATTATTTTTTCTTTCTGTTAGTAATCTCAGTGTGGTATAGCTGTGGTAAAATCAGTCTCAAATGGATTCCAGACTTCAAAATTACCTAATTTCCAAAAAGGAAAGAGTAGGGAGACAGAGGTGGGCTTCAAAATTACCTAAATTCCAAAGCTGGCCAGAGTAAGGAGACAGGGGATAGGCTAGGGGAAATGAAATTAGTCACAAAATAATATCCTTTTGGGAATAACTGGAAATGCTGGAATTCATTATAAAATTTGATTTGTATTTGTGATGGTCATGAAAAGTATAAGCAAAGCAAATTGGTATTAAGTTTGAATAATTTTATGTTAGTCTGAGTCCATTTGTAGCTATGTCCATAATAATACTGTTGAATTGTTTTCTCTGTTTTATATAAAGAGTTCTCAGGTATTATTTTGCTCATACTGATAGGTATCAATATTTTTTGTGCAGCTCTGAAAGATTGGTCTTGCTGGCAGGTGGCAGCCTGGAGATCAATGATATCACTGAGGAAGATGCTGGGACTTATTTTTGTATAGCTGATAATGGAAATGAAACAATTGAAGCTCAAGCAGAGCTTACAGTACAAGGTATGTAAATATATATTGTTCAAATAAAATATATATTTTGTGGATCTGCTGTTTAACATTAATTTGGAAGGGAGTACAACATAACAATTAAGATCACAAGTTTTAGATACTTGGGTTCAGATTCCAGATCTTATATTTCCTAAATATACAACTATAGGACATTTAGCTGACCTCTCTGAACCTCATTTCCTGCATCTATAAAATGCAGACAGAGTTAACTTACTTCATTAGGATTGCTTAGAGGATTAAGAGATAACTTTATAAAACTCGCAGAATAGTGACTTATACAATAGACAAGCTTCATGTTAGTATTGTTATTTTTAGTCGTGATGGTGGTAGTGTGTCGGGGAAGAGGAGGGTATGATTTAAGGCATCTGGAAGATTCTGTTCACTTTTCTTGTCTCAGGCTGCTTTGTCACAAAGAATTATCTTTTTCAAAGCTGTGTCTCTTCTCAGAATTTATCCTCCTTTCTTTTGGATGAATAGGTCACTTAGGAAGGAATGTACAGTGGCTCTCCATTTAACTTGATTTAACGAATGGAGGTTTATTTTTCTCAGTTCACTTAATGACAATCACAGCATTATAGTTGTTTTTCTCTTTTCTCTAAACCATCCCCATACTCCATACAGGTTTTCAGATTTAGAAGTCAAGAGAAAATAAAGATGGCCTGTACAGTTTTTTCTTTATCCCTCTTCTCTCCTGCTATTCTTTCATATGGATATACACTCTCAAAAGAATATTTGTGTTCTTTCCTATCATTTTACTGCATCCTTATTGATCTTTGTTTCAAAAATCCTTAGGCTCTTCTAGATTAATTTTAGAAAAAGATAGCAGTGCTTTGATATGTAATGGTGTAGGTCACCTTGTATTATTCATTATCAGCTTGTTCCAAATCATATTGTTTTTGATAGAGTATATTGTGATATGTAGTTTGCAGTTGTCAGCGATCTTAGTTCTGTTTTATATGAGAATTTATTTCTCTTAGTGTATTTTGTGGGTCTCAGAGCTGAATTTAAGATTAGGTATATTCCTACTTCCAGTAATCACCAGTAGATTCAAATGTATTTTTATGGGGAATTGGAGTGCACACTATTAAGGTTTTGGTGCTGGTGAAGGCATAGAATGTTTATATTCTCTATTGCTATTTGTGGGTAGCTTTATATCTGAAAACCCAAAGAGCAGGCCACATAACTCATATAACTGTGACATCAGTTTAGTTTGGTGTATGTTCTTGACTAGATGGAAGGTTGGATACAGGGCATAGCACTATAGAATGGTCAAGTTAGTTTTTCATCTCTGTGTAGTAGCATTGTACAAGTAGAACATTAGCAAACTCCATCTTCTTTGGTCTCTGATCCCCTGCTAATAGATCTTTTTGTTTTATTTTTTAATCAGATTCTCACCTAGTAATCTTCTCTGTTTTAACTCTCTGTGCCTCAGTTCCCTCTTTCTCAAATAAGTTGGATTGTCTTCCATACTCTTGCATTTCCTCCACCCGTGTTTCATCACAAGGATATTTGTCCATATATTATTTTCTACTCTGTTATTATTTCTCATGAAATATAATTGAAATTCTGCATATGAAATGAATTAACTGCATTTTTAAATGTACATAACATATATTTTGGAACTTTTTATTCAGTTCCATCTTGAAATCTGTGCCTGGAAAAAGTGCTTTATTCAAAAGGATTTCTTTTTTTTTGGTCTTGCTCATCCTACCTTAAGGGCAGGCCTGGTGCAGCACATGGAGCTGGGGATTGAACCACAGTCCCCTGCGCCTGACTGGGTTTGTCCAAGCAGGCACTTTAACTGCCAAGGTAACTGGCAAACCCCCCAAAATAGTGTTTTCTAAGGGAATATATTAAAAGAAATTGAGAAAAGCAAAAGGGGTAGGGTTCTATATACTAAAAATTACTACAACCTTCTCTGTGAAAGTAGCATGATATGGGCACAAGAATACACAATAGAAAAGAATATACCTATTGTATGTGGTTTGTGTAACTTTAAAAATGATGAAACTGACAGTTCAGAGGGGAAGTGTTGGTTAATAAGTGGCACTGATAGTGGATGTTAAGCTGAACTAAAAATGAAATTGGGCCTCTACTTTAAACCATAGGTCTAAAGTGAAAAAGTAGAATCTTCTGGTGGAAGATAATTGTGTTAAGCAAAACAAAATGATATGTCATAACAAAATGCATACAAAATTGACTATGTATAAAGGGTTTCTAAAAAGTTATGTAGAAAAATACTGCCAGTAAAAGCTATGTTGAAATGATAGACTGGGGGAAAGTATTTGTAACACATACAAGAGAATAGGTCAGCATCCTTAAGATACAAGGAACTTTCAGATGGGATTGGGCCTGACAAGGCTGGTAAAGCTATAGACCCAGAACTTTCAGACACCAATTTTTAAGATGAAGATAACTTAAAGAATATGAACAAGCAATTCACAGGAGTTTATTAGGTATTTGCATCTTTTTCATTAGCAGATGATGTTCTGAGTGATAGACATTTAAAATATACCATTTATTCTAATTTCGTAGTGGCAAAAATTAAGAATTTTTTTATCTGCAGAACATGTGGTGTGTTGCTTAGAAGTAAAAACTAATTGCTGATAGCATTTCATGATACAGAATAGAGCAGAACTCTTTCCTCTTTGATATTATTTCATTTCTTAATGAAATTTAAGGCTGACTTTCCTTTTTAAACAATCGTACTAAAAGGAACAGCCAGATTTATTTACTAAGCAAGTTTTATTACCTGTCCACAAATCCATCTTTGCCTCTCCAGCCGATTTAGAGAATATACGTAGAGTTCTACATCAGGTTCTTTATTTTCTTGTCTAATATTGAAATGGTACCCTATATGCTGTTGTCAAATGTTAAAATAGTTTCAGGTCAGCATGAAGCTAATTATTATACTTGTATGTTCAAGAGGACCTGTTATGGTCTTAGAGAACTGAAAATAGGGCATGTCATGGTACTTATAGCAAAATAACTACAAAGGAAGAACTGTTAAAAATTTTAACCAGAAGTTTTTGGAGTGCTTTATAGATATATATTAATGAAGAGTTAGGGAGAACAATGCAGTGGTACTTCACTTCATCAACTTAAGCTTCTTCCATGACTTTGGAGAAAATGGCAAAAAAATAACTGCAGTTGTGTCACACAGAATTAAAGAATGGAATCAAAATTTTTGTCTGTGAACCAGATTGCTTGTAAACAAAAGCATTCGTGAACTCAAATAACACTGTAAATGTTTTCAGATATATGGAGCTAGAAACATTATGACTGTCCATGAAAGAATTGGAAAGTACTTATTCTTCAGACTTCAGAGTAACATTTTTGGTGCTGAGATAAATTACTGTAAAGCATACCAAGCTCTTTATTGATTTACTTTTCTCAGACTTCTGAGCTGGATTAGGAGCCCAGAATACAAATTCAAGTTTAGCGAAAGTTCTACCCATAAAGAACATAGTTTCTAGGTTTGTTACAATTTCCTGTCATAATAGTCCTAGTTGTTTATTCCCTTACTCAAAGTCAACTTGGAAGAAACCAGAGAAGTGTGAGGGAAGTAGAGGAGACTGAGCTATCCCTGTGTGTGTTGATGAGTGAGTGGGAAGTGACTTAGGGAGGCATTTTCACTTCTTTGAGTACTTCAAAAGTGGTGGAAGATACTGTCCTAAGCAAAACGATGTGTCATAAGCACAATTTAAACGAAATTATAAACATCTATAATTCCAGTGTTTAATCACAGTTTAAACATGGAATGGACAAATAATATTCCAGTCATAAAATGTCATATTATCCACAGTGTAAATTGATAGATCATTGCTGCACTGAACAACATGGATAAATCTTATAAACACCTTTGAAAAATGAAGCAGAATACAAAAATAAATAAATAAATACAGTATAATTGCATTTTTGTAAAATTCAGGAATGGTAAAACTATAGTTTTATTAGGATAGTGGTGACTCTTAGAAAATGGTAGTGTATGTTTGAACGTTGCAGTCATGCCTTTGGTATATTGATATTCCATTTCTAAATCTGGGACAGAATTAAGAATTCAATCTGTACTATTTGTGTGCATCATGTGAAATCTTATTGTTTATGGGCAAGAAGTTATTATGTACAGAAATATGTTTGGAAAATTTTGTTTTGAACCTCCATAACTGAAAGTATTTTACACTTTCTGATGGTGAAAGTGGCTTATGAGAAATAATGGATATATAAAGTCATATTTGTTTAACTTCTGTTTTTTTTAAAGAATTTATAGCTATAGGAAATACCATAGTGAGTGTTAATGCAGAAAAGGTTATAAGTTCATTCTTCATCTGTTAAATGTTTCAAATTTATTGTTTTATCATTAACTTCTGGGATTTTTACACTTGCTGTGACGTGAATTAGTCTGGTGTATTTCCTGTCATCTCAGATTGTTGATAACTGTTAAAATGGGTCATGAGGTTTTTGCTTTTTTTTTTTTTTTAAACAGGTATTTTTCCTTTTAAAACAGTTATTTGTCCTTGATGTGCATCTCCCTTCCTCCCTCCAAAGAAGTTTTTTCCATTTGTGTTTTATGGAACATCTAAATTGGTCATCCTCTTGACATTGTTTTTTTTTTTTTTCCTTTTGACATTGTCAGCGCTTGCTTTTACTGTAATGTACAAACAGTTTTAAACTCCACCATCCTTCTTGAAGCCACAGCAGAAAGTCATTCTCTTCCTCTTATTCTACTCTACTCATCTCTAGCTGCCTTAAGACATCAGTCTCTCTTTCTCTCCTGGTCTTCTTTATGATGATCAGTCACATCATTAGAATTCTCCGTTCTTTTGGTCCCACGATAAAAAGCATATTTCTTATGGCATGTGTACAGAGCATATCCAGACTCTGTGTAATCAGTATTGGAAGATGTTCACTGAGGAGGTACCACGTAAGAGAGTGTCTCTATCCAGTGTGAACACACTGTGGGACACCAGTGCTCCCTGTCCTTACAACTTTACTTGATACACTTTCAAGATTGCTTTGTCTAACCTTCCTGTGAAGCTTTTAACAGTTCTCTCAGGCATAATTGGCCCTTTAAAATAACTTTTTTTTTTATTAGTTGTGTTTCACTGATTGATATGTCTGCTTTTCCTACTGTCAGACAGGGGTCCTTAACAACAGGGGTTGCTCTTAATCGTTAGTCACTTTTTGTCACTGAGACAAAATACTTAACACCTACAACTTAAAGGGGAGACTTTGGCGGGGGCGGGGCTGCGCCTGCGGAGGCGAGTCCCAACGGCTCCCGCGGCGGTTCGAACGCTCAGCTCCCGGAGTTCAGTGGTCTCGGTTCTGTAGTCTGAGACTTCCACACCCTGCGCAGTCGTCTGGTGGGTCTCTCCCTAGCTGCGGCTCGGTGATGTCTCAGGTAATGTAAAAGAAATTAATTTTTTAAAGAAATGGAATCAGGTTCATCAGACTATTATAATAAAGATAATGAAGAAGAAAGTTTGCTTGCAAATGTTGCATCATTAAGACATGAACTGAAGAAAACAGAATGGAATTTGAAGAATTTAGGGCAAGAGTTATCCAGGCATCTTTTTCATCTTCTGCTCCTACAGATCAGGAAATTAAAAGTCTGCAAGAAAAACTTGATAAACTTAGACAACAGAATGCTTATTTGGTCAGACAGAATCATTCTTTAATGAGTAAAATAGAATTGATCCACTTTGAACTAACACAGTCAAGAGCAAAAGTATGTATCTTAAAATAATGATATGAACAGAAAG